>CAKMRK010001237.1:0-111517 GCA_928213465.1 Penicillium sclerotigenum | reverse complement strand
TTGGCAAAAATATATATGCTATAGGACCATATAGGAGTCCTATCACTCCTATAGGACTCCTATAGGACCAATATGGTAATAGGACTAAAATTTTAGCTAGTCCTATAGGAGTGATAGGACCAGGATATAGGACCAAAATTTTTCTAGTCCTATGGGAGTTGGCAAGGTCTAGTGATAATAAGGAGGAAGAAGGAGTAGATAATAGACCGCGAGAGATATCTCCTTATTTAATAGATATAGATATAGAGGTGATAGAGCTAGAGTTACTAGAGACTATACCTTAGAGACGGGCCTTAAGGAGGAAGCGTAAGAGTAGAGTAGATAAGGATTTTAAGTAATATTAGAGAAATATATCCTAATTTAATTATTTAATTTATTTTTAAATTATTCTAGAAGAGCGTTATAAATAAAATACTTAATATTATAAGCAAAAAATATATTAATTATATAGTTATACGCTAGAAGTCTATTTATCTAGTTTACACTATATTAGGGCCCTAATAGGTTACCTAATAGGGTTTAGGTTATAAGCTATAACCTAAAACCTATCGTTAGGTCAAAGTAATAGACCTAAAACCCATTTTAGGTTAGGTTAGGTTAGGTTAGGTCTAGGTTAGAGTGGGTTATACCGAAGTCTACGACTCCGTATATAGAGGAACCCGGACATATAGTCTAAGAAGTCAATTCAGAGAGGTATAGAGGTGTGTCTTATTCAATCTATATCTCCCTACTACTTGTATCCTCTAACTCCTAAGGATTACATAATGAAATTACCTCGTAAAGATAGGAGAGGTAAAGTTAATACGTAGTGGGAGGTAAGGTCCCCCACTACAATACATATTAAGACGAATATTATGTACTAGTAAGCAATATAGTGAGAGAATATACTATCCTATTTGAATTTCGCTAGTTTGAGGTTGACATGACTGGCTTATAAAGTCAACGAATGATTCTCCATTTCAACTCCTTGCTCGCAGTATCACTATAATGAGATACCAAGCATCGGAAAGATTGCATTTTACAATTCAAGCGTACGGTTCCTGCATATGCAGACAATAGTTCTAAACGAATTGAGTCACTCTCGGTAAGAACTACCACAAACTCCTATTATTTACTAGGATTTTGGGAATTTCTCAAGGTGAAGCCCCATTGTAGGAGAATAACTATGTTTTGATAGAACTTAAATCGCTACTATTAGCAGTTGAAAAGCGATCAACTTCTGCAATCCAGGTGCAAAACTTGATATGACAGTAACATCATCATCAATCTCAACAACAATATGCCAAAACAACAAAGGACAAGGCAGTTTACCGGAGCTAAGCTGGCTGATAACCCCTAAAACTCCTGACCAATTGTGACAAGTTGAGCAGAGATCTTATGTCTACCATGAAAAATGGAGGAATACACGATCCAGGAATATCCTACAAAGAGGTGCGATTTTATCGCAGCACTAGTCAGAGGGTATATAGTGAAGAATTGCTTATACTGGTGGGTAAATAGAGAGAGTGGAAGAAATTTAATCGATGTATAGCTTTATGAGGTCGTCTGCTATTATGGAGTTAATAAAAACATAGAAGAAATAGACATATGGCAGAAATGGTAGTACGACAGTTCATGGCATAATGATACGTAATTTTCTAAGTAAAATGATAAGAACAATAATTTTAGCCTTGAAAGGAGACCTAATATTATATGATTTTCTAAGTAAAATACCCTATATTTAACTACAGTACTCGATATTCCCCCCTTGGCCGTCAAAGCCACTAATTTCTCTAATTCCTCTATTTCTGCATAGTTTTTTTTTTTTTTTTAATTAACCTCTCGAAATCAGCAAGTCTCCAAAAACTTGCTATGCACTCACCGATCAACTTGGGTGATATGATTGATCAGATAATACTACCATGTACATATATATGTAGGTAATCTTCCAAGATCGAAATAATAAGCCTGCCATCGCTTGCTCTTTTTTTTAAGCGCCCCTTTTCTTCGAGTCGGGTGAAATTAATAATAATAACAATAATAACAGAATAATAATTGCTTCAGCCATAGACCTGGACTTCACATTTCCGGCTCTTCGTTCCAGCAACTGAAAGCTTGACCGCAAGTTCCCACTGTCTCAATGGAAGACCCTTATATCGGGAAAAGGGCACTATGTTATATATGCTTGTTATAGAAAGATTTCAGAGAGAACAGTAGCGAGTGTCACAAAGAAAAGCAATGTCAAAATGTTCTTCTACTTAAATATTTTTAACCGGAACTGCACTCCAAACGAATAATTTGAATAACACTACAATACTTGTGATACTTCGAATGCGTGCATGGCTGATCAACTACATCATAACTAGACTAGTCGTCTAGAAGGTTCCAAAGACGTTTGCATCATCATCATCATCATCCCCAGACTCTTATCTTGTTACTGACTGGGATTACTGTTTATATTTCAACCCTGGAGATCTAGAGACAATAAAGAAACTTATCTACCTTAACAAGTACTGACTTTAAAAATTGTAGATTCGTAGGTATGTTTTAAATCATTGGGGGTAACAGCATCGGAGTAAGATCCTATGACCATAGACACACACAGAGGAAGTCTAGGTAGAAATCCGCTATAGAATCAAGCCAAATACCATATATCATGCTATTTATTCGATCCACGTGCCCATGCCCCCTAAAAGGGGAGTCCGATACCGTCTAATATTAGCAGTACTTGGTAATAAATACGGTCAAATATACCCCACCCCGCCCAAATTAATCACTTATTAAGGGGATCGAGTGTAAAATAAATACTGGGCCGCGGCCCAAGTACCGGAGTACTTCCACAGAGCGGTGCCACAATAGGGGGAAGTAGGTACCGGGTACAAGAGAACAACGTATTATTGTTATGATTGAAATCCCCCCAACTCACCTCACTCCATCTTTCTCTCCCCCCCACTTGGTCGTCTCTACCCATCTTCTTCTTCTGCATCTCGCGCTTCCTATCTCTTTTAAGTCTCAAGTTCTAACCCCCCCAATCTCATTCAATTTCACAATGGGTTCTGAGGTACGTTGCTATCCCTTTCTATCGGGCGTTCTCTTGAGTTGTCACCGCCATCGCAATCCCACACTCCCATCCTCATCTGAGCTCACCCCCATCTGGAACTTTTGTCGATAAGAACTGGGCTAACACATCGTAACTATGCAGCGTGAGAAGTATGTCCATCGTCGTCCCTATCCTTGAAACGCCGTGACCCAACATGACTGACCCCCTCACCAGCAAGACGTTCCTCGCGCGGCTTTGCGAGCAAGCCGAGCGCTACGATGGTAAGTTGACTTGCGATCTGTTGGCTGGACGTGTATACTGATGTGTCGCTCTTTGATTTTCAGAAATGGTCACCTTCATGAAGGTTAGTCACACCCCCTCATCTTGTTGACTGGGAATACATGCTAATCGCCGAACAGGAAGTCGCCAACGTATGACACCATCATATCCCCTTCACCTTCGGAACAATTTGTGGATATTCGCGATTGACACATATCTAGATTGGTGGCGAGCTCACTGTCGATGAACGTAACTTGCTTTCCGTCGCCTACAAGAACGTGGTTGGCACCCGCCGTGCCTCCTGGCGCATCATTTCCTCCATCGAGCAGAAGGAGGAGAACAAGGGCTCTGAGGAGCACGTCAGCATTATCCGCGATTACCGCCAGAAGATCGAAACCGAGCTGGAGCAGGTGTGCCAGGATGTGCTTGATGTTCTTGATGAGGCTCTCATCCCCAAGGCCGAGACTGGAGAGTCCAAGGTCTTCTACTACAAGATGTGGGTTACACCCCGACCAAATTTACTTTGGAGACCCCCGATTTGTGACACTGCGCTGACATTGTAAACAGGAAGGGCGATTACCACCGCTACCTCGCTGAGTTCGCTTCCGGCCCCAAGCGCAAGAGTGCTGCCACCGCTGCCCACGAGGCCTACAAGGTAAATAAGCCTTATTTTGGCTTATTGTCACAGGCCTTCTCTCTATTTTCAATGAACAGCTGTTGATCATGTCACAGAACGCCACCGACGTTGCCCAGACCGAACTTACTCCCACTCACCCTATCCGCCTGGGCCTTGCCCTGAACTTCTCCGTTTTCTACTACGAGATCCTCAACTCCCCTGATCGTGCTTGCCACCTAGCCAAGCAGGCATTCGACGATGCCATTGCAGAGCTCGACTCGCTCTCCGAGGAAAGCTACCGCGACAGCACTCTGATCATGCAGCTGCTCCGCGACAACCTTACCCTCTGGACCTCATCCGAGGGCATCGAGGGGGAGAGCGCCGCTAAGGATGAGAAGCCTGAGGAGGAGACCGCTGCTCCTGCTGCCGCTGCCACTGAGGCCGCTGAGGAGAAGCCCGAGGAGGCCAAGCCCGCCGAGACCGAAGCCTAAAGTAGCAATATTAGGGGTCGCGACGAGCCGTATGCCGTTTGGTAGGGTGGGCGTTCGCATTTATTCCTGGACGTGGTTATGCAAGTCGCTTCTTTGTTTTCACCGCAGCGCTGGGTTGGACCGGCAGATATCTTGCACGTCTTCGGGACCGTGTGGGTCGGCCGGCGGAGTTTGATATTCGGTTGACGCGAGCGGAAAAGGGGCTGAGTGGAAATTTCTCTCTCTTTTATTGTCTCTATTCCCACTCCAGCACGTTTCAATGTGTTTATTTTCCATTCCACTCCGAGCTTTTTTACTTGACATGCACCCTATGTTGGGTTGCTTGCGTAGCAAATGATTCCCCTTTTACCAGTATTCATGACTGAAGTATTAGCCGATACAACAGTAGTTACTAGTCCTCTGCACTCGCCTGCTTATTAGTCCCAAAAGCCTTGACGAGAGATCTGCAGACCAACATGTGCATTTCAACACTTCCAACTAAATTCACACTGTCTTCCCTCAGCCGTGCTATTGCCTACCTAAAGCTACTACCATCAACACAGAACATCTCAACCTCATCACTATAAGGCCAGCACGCCATTAACCTCCAAAGAAAAGACACCGCCACGTCTGACAATCCCAACCCCCCCAAAAAAACGCCACAGAAGACGCCATCTCATCAAGCGCCAAAGATGCAGAACCAACATCATCAGGGACCAACATCCCTTAAGCGATTCAAAAGCCGGACAGCAACATCACCCAAGGAAATGAGGCTCTAACAATCCGCAACCTGCTATCTCCCACCTTCGACGCGAACTCAACCTCAGCACACGTCTTCCCACCAACAAAGAGCAACCAATTGAAACCGGCATCTTGGGCGCCACGCGAGGGGTCCGGGCGCTTGGCAGAATATGACAGCTGAACAGGTGGGTATCGCATTGCATGCAATGCATCCTGCAATCTTAGTGTGATGATAGCAGGGCGAAGCCGTATTGTTGGCGAATGGTGGCTTTGGGGGGTGGAGGGGAAGGGGGGTTGGTTGATGAGGTGGTCTGTTGCGCTGTGATTGGTCTTGTTGGCTAATCCCCGCACGTAGGTATATTTCTGAGGTGATACGCATTGGGTATATGTCTAGTAAAGTTTGTTGCACTCAATGTTCGCACTGGATATTGTGTCCAGGGCGAGTCAGATGGGTGTTACGTGCTGATTGTATTATTCGATAGTAGTAGATATTCAAGGGTGCATTATATAGGGCAAAAATACCAACTTCGTTCTTTATATAAATTTGAATTCGCCTGGGAACCTTGAATCAATACATTTTTATACCAACAGTTGAAGACTCACTTGATACATAGTATCAGACTAATGCACTAAGATCCACTCCCTTGGATTCCGACTTGTCTATCAAACTATCCACCGTGGACTTTGGAGACCAGGATAGATAGAGGACAAACATATTCATACGAAAGGTGGTGTGCAGAAGCTAGCCCGGATGTATAATGCCTGCATCCGTTGTCAAATCAATCGAGTCCATGTCTAGGATTGCCGCGCGTCAAACAACTTGACAGAAGGTGTTGGGTCATTTGGAGTGATTTTGACTGGTATCGCTCCAAAGCCCTATTCCAGGGTTCTTAAGGGTCCTATTTGTTTGCTTGATTGTTGGCAACAGTTGGGATAACAAGCTCTTGTTATCTTCTACGACCTGTTCTAATAGAAGATCAGAAAAAAGTTTGAAAATACCATAACGATGGTGAATGGTTTACATTATATTCTAAAAGATGGTTAGAATAACATAAGACTGCAAGACTGCAAGACTGCAAGAGACCAAGTTTGCCTGGGAATTTCCTATATGCCTGTTATGTTAGACACTGCCATATGCGCAAGCCAGCGAACCCTAGTTTGTTACATACATATATTATATGTATATAGTATGCATGGCTACATCGCCCATGTTATACTGAGCCTATCATGCAAGTAGAGATTCAGCTGCATTATCATTAGAACCTCGTCTGGGAAGGCTTTCTCGATTGCCCCCTGAACTATATCCAACTCCATGCAATCGGGATATCGCCCCGGGAAGTGTGAAGAAAAAGCAATGCATATAGGCCATTCCACTTCTTTTTACAATGGGGTATATAGATGGATAGAGCATACCAAAACTCCATCCTGAGCAGTCTGTTATCCGAAAAAAAAACCCAACAAAACAACAATCCAATCCAATCCTCTCCAAGTAACGCGAAGTCCCGAACAATGTCAATCCCACCAGCCTTCCCCCTCGAAGCAAACGCCCTCTACATCCTCCTCCTCGACGTAGGCGGCAACTGCCTCTTCGAATGGAAGCTATACCTCACCTCAACACCCACCACCGGACAAACCTTCCACATAACCAACGAGGCAGGCCCAGTAACCTGGCAATACAAAAGCGAAGCCACGAACAGCATATCAAGTAACACGCGAGTGGTGCTAGCGCTGCAAATTGGCGTTGTCGGGCCTGTGCTGCACGCCGCGCTGGGAACACGTCTAGCACTCGTCCCGTTGGCGCTGTACTCGACTCGATTCCGAGAGAGCCTTTGCTGTCGTGTGTGGGTCCAGGAGGCGCTTTTTGCGTTGGATGATGAGGGATATCTTGGTCTCGCAAGGAGTGTTGTGGATATCGAGCAGGAGGCTAGACAGCTTGGGATGCTTAATAAAAATCGGGGGACTAGGTCGGTGGTTAGGAGTGAGGGTTTTATTGGTTAACTTTTAATTGCAATGTTAGCCGTGCGGGTTAGAGCTGATGTATATGAAGTGATATAATAATTCAGAATGGATTGGGTCTTTCTATGGGTTACTTGTGCCCAAGCATTTGAGATAGAAGGGGATGTACAGAGCGAGGTTTGGGGGAAAGGGACAAAAAAAAAGAAGGGGTAACATTGGACCCAGCAGATATAACCTGCATATAGGTGAGGCATAAATAGAAGATGTAGATCTTCCTTTAAGATGCGTATTTTCAAGGATCAAACCCAGGGGAAAAAGCAAAACAATTTAAATGGAGAATAGCCATCCATATTCACATTCACATAAAGTCATCATCCCCAAGATCGTCACCACCCTCGTAGTTGGTGTTATCGATGTGGCTGTCGCGGCTAGCATTCAGCGAGATCTTGGTCTTCGCCGCCTTGGACTTCTTGTTGCCCTTGTCAGCAGCACGCTCCTCGCGCATCTTCTCGTTGGAAGCAGTAGTGAGAGCACTGGCAATCTTCTTGATCTCAGCACTAGGCAAATCCTTCGCAAGCTTACGGGCGAAGTCCTGCGCCCAGAGAGAGTAGTGGGCCTTCTTGGAGTGCGCGGTGAGAAGCGGCACAAGGGTCTCGGTCAGGCGGGTGAACTGGTCCTTTGTAACGGGCTTGAACAGCGGCATAGCGGACAGATCGACGGACTTGGTGGGGTCAGATAAGTCGCTGACAACGATGGCCTTGGGGGCGCCCTTGTTGGGCTTGACATCAACAGAGCCGAAAAGATCCTCGGCGTGGGCAAGATCGGCTTCCTGCTCGGTCCTGCGCAGACGAGCGCGGCGGTCTGCTTCATCCTCGCTCTCGTCATCGCCGTCACCCTCCTCGCGTCGGCGCTGCTCCCGGAGTTCCTCTATCCGCTGGGCTTTGGTCTTCTTGTTGGCGGCGGGGGCGGCCTTGGCCTTGGCCTCGGCTTCGGCGGCCTTCTTGGCCTTCTCGCGTTCTACCTCGGAATCTTCAGCGGCATCCCATGAGTCAAGGACCTATCATTCAAGTTTTGTTAATTTGTTGGACTTGGCGCGAAAGGGCTCTGCTGGACAGGTTCAAGGTTGTGTTGCCTTACATCTTCTTCCTCTTCATCATCGAAGCGGCGGCGGGGCGCGGCGATAACAGGAGGCGCGGAGCTCTCCTCTTCTTCTTCATCTGTTGTGAGATCAAAGGATTAGCAACAGCAACATGAATCAGAACACGGGCCAAGTAATTGTGGCAATCACTATAGAAAATGAGAATACAAGGACAATAACATACCCCACTTGGAAGGCGGCATTTTGGGCAATCTAAAATCTCGTTGATATAGAAGAAATGAAAGAACGTAATGCGCTATACGCAAGGCTAAAAAGAACAAGCCAACACAATCGGACCCAGCGAAGGATGGAGGGGCGAGGGCAAATTTTATGTGGGACACACTTATCGTCCCCAGGTGGGATTCGCACGTGATCTCGGGCATCCAATGCCCGATGAGCATGATCTTTTGTTCATGGGATTACTCTTTATGTACTACTTCGTACTTATTTTCTAATTTATCAAGTGGAAATTTGTTTTCATTGAAAAAGATCCTATTAAATTCATAATCATCATGGGCGATGGTTCCGTAGATCATCAAACCATCGTTTTGGATGGGCCCTCATCAGGCCCGATCTATGCTGCCAAAAGACTGCATTTACAGGTTGACAGCAGTGCGGAACTTCTCGCCAGCGTAGATAGCGTTGGCACCAAGCTCCTCCTCAATACGGAGAATCTGGTTGAGCTTGGCAAGACGCTCGGAACGGGCAGGGGCACCGGTCTTGATCTGACCGGCGCGGAGGCCAACGGCGATGTCAGCAATGGTGACATCCTCGGTCTCACCGGAACGGTGAGAGACCATGACACCCCAGCCATCGGCGTAGGAGTCCTTGGCGGCCTGGATAGACTCGGTCAAGGTACCGATCTGGTTGACCTTCAGGAGAAGGGAGTTGCAGGACTTGAGCTCAATGGCCTTCTTAATGCGCAGGGGGTTGGTGACAGTCAAGTCATCACCGACAATCTGGAAGTCGGAAGTCTTGTAGAAGTAGCTCCAGGCCTCCCAGTCGTCCTCAGCGAAGGGGTCCTCAATGGAGACAATGGGGTACTTGGCAGCGAGGGACTTGTAGAGGTCGGCAAGCTGCTCGTAGGTGAGCCACTTGGTGGGGTCGCTGTCGGGGTTCTTGAAGTCAAGATCGTACTTCTTGGCATCCTCCTTGTAGAACTCGCTGGAGGCAACATCCATGGCAATCTTGATTTGGCCGGTGTAGCCAGCCTGCTCAATGGCATCGGTGATGAGGTCAAGAGCCTCCTCAGCGGTCTGAATATCAGGAGCGACACCACCCTCGTCACCGACGTTACCGGCGGACTGACCGTACTTCTTCTTGGCGAGAGTCTTGAGCTTCTGGTAGACCTCGGAACCCTGGCGGAGGGCCTCAGAGAAAGTGGGAGCAGTGCTTTTTTTTTGTCAGTTTATAGTTGCAACGCGTTTCGAGTCTGGAAGACCTACTCGGGCACAATCATGAACTCCTGGAAGGCGAGACGGCCACCGGCGTGGGAGCCACCGTTCAGGACGTTCTGGAAGGGAACGGGCAGGACGAAGGGCTTCTTGGTTCCGGCAAGGTCGGAGATGTGAGCGTAGAGGGGAACACCCTTCTCAGCGGCAGCAGCCTTGGCAATGGCCAGAGAGACACCGAGGATGGCGTTGGCACCGAGCTTGCCCTTGTTGGGGGTTCCATCGAGCTTGTTCAGGAACTCATCGACCTTAGCCTGGTCCTTAACATCGATGTTCTCCTTGATGAGGGCGGGGCCAATGACGTCGTTGACGTTCTTGACGGCATTGAGGACACCTATTTTGAGATGAAGATATCAGTTTCTGATGACTTGTTGATGTGGCAACCTGGTTCATTCACTTACCCTTACCACCCCACTTGGTCTTGTCACCATCGCGGAGCTCAACGGCCTCGTGCTGGCCTAGGAGTTAATGTCAGTAATGTAGTTCGGTTTGTTTTTTTTCTCAATGTCCAGAAGTCAAGGAGGACAAACCAGTGGAAGCACCGGAGGGGACAATGGCGCGGTGAAGGCCGGTCTCGGTGACAACGTCCACCTCAACGGTGGGGTTACCGCGAGAGTCGTACACGGAGCGAGCGTGGATCTTAGAAATAGGCATGTTGGAATTGGACAGGCTGATTATAGTTTCAGTCAGTTGAAAGAAAGGAGAAAAAGAGGATATGGGCTGATATATGGCAAAAGCTGCAGGTGACTAACGGCGGGGGGAGGTTCACCGATGACCCAAAAAGATTGAGCGGGAAGAGGTAAAAAGGATTTGATTTGCTTGAAGAGCTGAACGGGGGGCAAGTTCCTACTACGATCACCGGTATGTCTTTGATTGGGTTTCTATTCCTTTCCAGAAGACTTTGGTGTAGTAGTTGTAGGAGGGAGATTGTGTATATTTGGAGGGGTAGATGGTGTTATGGCGGGGTATATGATGTTATGATGGTGATGATGTTATCATGTTATATTCAAAAACTCACCTGCTAAAATAAGAAACAACTTGATAGATAGAAAACACTTGTACGGAGACACCCGACTACTTAAATATCTTCCCCCAGAGAAACCCCGGGAAAGCTCATTGCTGCTCCGATTCTTTCCAATGCAACAGTGGGGCTCCACGGCCGTTCTCCAGCACTTGCTGGCTGATCCGACCTTATGCGGCTTCTTTAGTTACGAGATCTCCCGTCCCTCGGAAGATATTACACATGTAGACTATGATGGCATACTGTTCTTCCGATTGCACATGCCCTGTTACAGGGACATGCACATGGTACGGCATACCCCTCTACCCCTCCATTGCGCATTTAGTCCTAAGCTGTAGACAAACTCCTTACTGTTTGGCTCAATACTACCTAGATACCTTCAGGGCTACATTATTCAAACCAATTGAAAATGACCTCAAAGTGATCATCTTACGTAGCATTCATTCCAAGGTTCCATTCTGACTTGGACGAAGACAGCAGTTGGCGCCTTATTTCTGAGGCCAAGCTATATCGGACCATATTCCGGGTTAATAATCTTCCTTTCTGAGCTTCCCGTTATCAATGAAGTACCGATGTATGCCTTAGGTGTCGAGTGATGACCAAGATTATGACATAAGACATCTCCAAGGTCATGTGATTGTCTCTCATGGACGCCGCGCTGGAAGCTGGAAGCTCCCCAGGCAAGGTGCTATCGCCCTTTTCAATCACGATTCCATCCATTTCGCATCCACGACCTTACACGAAAACCTGAATTCATATCTGAATTGCAGTTCCCCTTTGGCTACCATCCCCACTTGTCCACGCTCGGTGAATCCATCGTTTCGTCCGTCCATCATCATGAGCGACCCGGAGCGCGGCCAGGCGCTCGAGGACTATAAAAAGAGCTTGCTTGAGCTACGAGAATGGGAAGCCAAGTTGAAAACCCTTCGCTTGGGTATCAAGGATCTTCAAAGAGAGTTTGATGTCTCCGAGGATAACATCAAAGCACTACAAAGTGTTGGTCAGATCATCGGCGAGGTGTTGAAGCAGCTTGACGAAGAACGATGTAAGTATCCGAGGTTCAAGATTTTTGCTTCAATAATCGCATCAAAAAGCTAATCCGTTTTACAGTCATCGTGAAGGCGTCATCGGGTCCTCGATATGTGGTCGGTTGTCGTTCAAAGGTGGACAAGTCCAAAATGAAACAAGGCACACGTGTGGCTTTGGATATGACAACACTCACCATCATGCGGATGCTTCCTCGCGAGGTTGATCCCATGGTGTACAACATGTCTCTGGAAGATCCAGGGTCCGTCAACTTCGCGGGTATCGGTGGTCTTAACGACCAGATCAGAGAGCTCCGTGAGGTCATCGAACTGCCCCTGAAGAACCCAGAACTCTTCCTCAGAGTTGGAATTAAGCCTCCGAAGGGTGTTCTTCTCTACGGTCCTCCAGGTACTGGTAAGACGCTGCTTGCACGAGCAGTGGCCAGCTCGATGGAGACCAACTTCTTGAAGGGTATGTTCAACTTCTCATAACATCTACACCCGCAATATTCTGACTAGTCTGCTCTCGTTAGTTGTATCCTCGGCCATTGTGGACAAATATATCGGTGAATCTGCTCGATTAATCCGAGAGATGTTCGGATACGCCAAGGAACACGAGCCCTGCATTATTTTCATGGACGAGATTGATGCCATTGGTGGACGACGATTCTCAGAGGGTACATCGGCAGATCGAGAAATTCAGCGGACGCTCATGGAGTTGCTGAACCAGCTGGACGGGTTCGACTACCTAGGAAAGACCAAGATTATCATGGCCACCAACCGACCCGATACACTGGACCCTGCTCTGTTGCGTGCCGGTCGTCTGGACCGCAAGATTGAGATTCCTCTTCCCAATGAGGTTGGTCGTCTGGAGATCTTGAAGATCCACACAAGCACAGTCCAACAGGAAGGTGAAATCGACTTTGAGAGTGTGGTCAAGATGAGTGATGGGCTTAACGGTGCTGATCTCCGAAACGTGGTTACTGAAGCGTGAGTGACAACTCCTATGTCATAAATCAGAATATGTTGTATAAAACTCGTTGACTAACTCTTTAATAGTGGTTTGTTCGCGATCAAGGATTACCGTGACGCTATCAACCAGGATGACTTCAACAAGGCCGTACGGAAAGTGGCAGAGGCGAAGAAGCTGGAGGGCAAGCTTGAGTATCAGAAGCTGTAATTGTATCTACCTTGCGGGGGCTGGTGGGTCACATTATCTGGTGCACGGTTTAGATCTTTATCTTGAAGCGCTAATGCTATGCATTTGACCTATTCTTCTATTGTGGATTCAAGTTGGAGTTCTGTAGATCAGAGGACATTGGAAACAATGACTTGTTTAGTTAACAGGTGAGAAATGTAGCTACATATTCCAGGAAATTAAGGACATTGGTTTGGTAAATAGCTGCCCTTTTCATTTATGTAACACAGTTGTGAGGCTGGTTACGCGTACGATGAGATATGATTTGCGGACCCCTGGTGTCGCCTCTCCACTTCCCCAGCTTCCTTGGGCCCTTGCCACGTTTTTGATTTTCGCGCAAAGTTCGTCTCGAATTAGATTGAATGCTCGTTGCGATACTCGGCTTTTTTCTGCCTTAGGATTGCTCAGGACACAGCGGGATAACCTCCGCGCTCCGCATATCCGCAAAGGAATTCTTTACGGACCACCAACCCAACATAAACGCACCAGGGTATCTTGGCTTTTTCGTTTAGAGCTGAGAGGCCAGCTTGTCTTTGCGATCCAAGCCTGTACATCACAAACGGCCTAGCAAAGGGTTGTACTTCGGTAAGTGTCTGGGTGTCCTGGTCCGAGGGGTTAGCTTGCTCCTCGTCTTGGAATCAAACCTAACTAACTATTACATTTGAATAGCAACGCTTGAATGAACCTTGAATTAGGATCTTGATCAACACCAAACAAAGACGAATCCTCCGATAGCATCTCAACATCCTCCTCACTTCCATGTGGCGCATTCGGTAATCGCAAAGCCGGCAGAGTTTCCCCACGGAGCAAGAGACCAAATCAAAGCAAAAAATGGCCTACCAGCCATCGCGCAGTCCCTTTGCGCCCCTGCAACAAGACAGCTTCTACGGAAACCCTCGTACTGGGCTCCGCGGATACGGATTGTCGAACCAGCCCATCCCCCTATCCAATAAAGTGAACGGCTACTTCGAAAAGGACCGTACACTACCTTTATACAAAGATAAGCCATTCTTTTCGCCGCGGCGCACCGGCCCTCGAAGGAGATGGAGGCCGTTCCTGAACGTTCTGGGGGTTTGCACAGTGTTATTTGTGTTGTATTATAACTTCTATCTCCGCACGTGGTCGGGGCTACAGTCAAATGATAAGGGGGTAGAATTATGGAAATGGGCCCAGACATTGGAAGACGGGAAAACTTCCGGGGACGTGTCTGACTGGACTGCGAGACGAGAGAAAGTGCGGGACGCTTTCATCGTCAGTTGGGAGGGGTATGAAAAGAACGCATGGGGTAGGTCATACAGAAACCTTGGGTACTATATGACAGCGCTGACAACGTTATTCAGGATACGATCAGTATCGCCCAGTATCGAATGTTAACCAGGAAGACACGACTGGCGGATTAGGCTGGATGATAGTTGACTCGCTGGACACATTGATGATCATGAATCTGACCTCCAAGGTCTACCGAGCGCGGCAATGGATCTCAACATCGTTGAATTATGATCAGGATCGTGATGTCAATACATTCGAGACGACTATCCGCATGCTGGGTGGTTTGCTGTCTGCACACTATTTGTCAACCCAATACCCCGATTTAGCACCCCTCAGCGACGATGATGTCGGTGCTGCCGGTGAAGACCTGTACATCGAGAAAGCAGCTGACCTCGCTGAGCGGCTACTCGGTGCTTTTGAGTCTCCAAGCGGTATTCCATGGTCGAATGTGAATCTCAACACGTCGGAAGGTGTTGTCGTGCATTTCGACGAGGGAGCTACGTCTATTTCTGAGGCTGGCTCGATACAACTTGAATTCAAGTACTTGGCCAAGCTGACCGGCGAGGCGGAATATTGGAAGTTGGTTGAAAAAACGATGAAGCTGGTTGACATGCAAAAGTCGCAGGATGGCCTTGTCCGAACTGCCATCCATCCTGACAGTGGTGCATTCAAGGGAGACAGCATTAGTCTGGGCAGTAAGGTGGATTCTTACTATGGTATGTTGATGATACTCGGTGTGCCATGTTCTTTTAAGCTAACTCGCTCCAGAATATCTCATCAAGCAATACCTGCAGACTTCAGAACAGGAGCCCGTCTACAAAGAAATGTGGGATGAGGCATTGAGAGGCATCCGCAAGCACCTGGTCTCATTCACCAAGAACTCTCAGCTAATGATTATCGGCGAGCGGCCCCAGGGCCTAGACCAGGACCTCTCGCCTAGAATGGACCACCTGGTCTGCTTCATGCCCGGAACAATCGCACTCGGCGCGACCGGTGGTCAGCCCTTGTCCCAAGCCCGAAAATCAGCAGATTGGACTCAGCAGCGCGAGGACGAGATCCTCATGTCCAGAGAATTAATGAAGACCTGCTGGGCAATGCACCAGGCAACCGCAACCGGCCTCGCCGCCGAAATCTCCCACTTCGTCCTGGACTCGCCACCCGTAATGATGGCAGACAAGTACCCAGACCCAGTGACTAACCCCAGCCGCGCATCCAAGCCTGAGGCACTGCGCGGCATTTCCAAGCCTCTAGAGGCACAAAGCGATGCGTCCGCGCCCTGGCGGGCGGACATCGACATCCACCGCAACGACCGCCACAACCTACAACGCCCGGAAACAGTCGAGTCACTCTTCTATCTCTACCGTATCACCGGCGATGATATCTACCGCCAGTGGGGCTGGGAGATCTTCAAGTCTTTCATCAAACACACAGCCGTGCTCGAGAAGAAGAGTCACTCCCGTATTCCCACATCAACCAGCACCGCACCCGTATTCCGTATCAAGGGCTTTACATCGCTCGGAAATGCGGATGCGGTTCCTTCGTACAAGCGCGATAACATGGAGAGCTATTGGATGGCTGAGACGCTTAAGTACTTCTACTTGTTGTTCTCGGATCGCGATTTCATCTCACTGGAGGATCACGTTTTCAATACTGAGGCCCATCCATTCCCGCGGTTTAAGCCTAGCGGAGATCTTAAAACGGGGTGGGAGAGGGCGCCTAGGCAGTAGATTGCTAGGCGCTCTACTCTAGTAGAGCCTTGTTTGGCTATGGCTTTGATGGCTTTGATGTCTCTTATGTGTTCTGTACAGCGTTTTTTTCCATGCTTTTTTCGTTTGCCCTCTGGCAAAACATAGATTTATTTGTATACCAACCTTGTTCACATGGCAGATTTTATCTTTCAATAAACAATACTCTTGTTCAGTGACATATAGAAATAGCATTTCCTGCTTAAGGTCAGACCATCTCTATTCTTTGTTGGGGACATAAGATAACCCGAAGGCAAGATCTAGTAGCCGAAATTATATAGACATAGTACGAGATACTACATTCTTATTAATATGATCTACAACAAGAAACTGATCATACCAATACCTCACCCTTCTCCTCTCTCTCCAGCGCAGCCTTGATCAGCTTTTTATAACCAACCACAGCCTCCTTAATCTGGCGGATGGTCAAGGCCTCATTATCACCATGAGCAACAAAGATACTGCCAGGCCCATACAAGTAGCGCTTAACATCAGGACCAACAGCCAGATTCGGCACATCGGTACCATAGTTAACAGTAGTAAGATCGAACCCAGCAACATCAACATCCAAATCCTGCGGCGGATAAGACTCGCCATGCGAAATAAAGTCCACAACAACCTCCGCCTCAACATCCCGCACTGCCTCCTCCACAGCCCGCTGAATAATCTCACGCGCGTCAGCAGGCGTACCAGCCGCAAGTCTCACAGCAACATCCGCCCACGCTTCAGAAGGCACAACATTCGTCGCGACGCCAGCGCGGATAACGCCAATATTCAGCGTCGTCGGCCCGTACTTCGGCGAAGCAGGCAGACCGCCCTCTTCGACGGGGAGATCACCGAGCACGTCGACACGCGAGAGCGCAGGTAGAATGGCCGAGACGGCGCTCTTTCCCAGCCACGGGTATCCTGAGTGGGCAGCGCTACCGTGAGCGAGGACCTTGAAGCCGAGCATGCCCTTGTGGCCGGCGACGAGGGCTGCCTCGGTTGGTTCGCCGAAGATGACGGTGTTGAGGGCGCTTTTGGAGTTGAGAACTGAGTCCGAGAAGACTTTCATTCCGTCGCCGCCGATTTCTTCACCAACCACGAAGAGCAGGCCGAGCTTGGCGTCTGGTTGGGATTCCAGTGTCTCGAGCGTTGCAAAGATTTGGGCTGCGACGCTGCCCTTTGCGTCGACGGAGCCGCGGCCGGATACGATGAGATCCTCTGCGTCGAAGGTGGTGGTGGAGTCATCGGGCTGATGCACAGAGTATGGGATGAAGGGTGGGACAGTATCGATGTGGCTTGTGATTAGGATTGAGGGAGGTTTTGTGTAGGATTTTGGAATGGCGTAGATGTTGTAGCGGGTCTTGACGTCCTCTTGGCCCTTCACTGGGGGTACCTCTTGCTTCACTACGGTGAAGTTCCGGGCCTCCAGGAATTGCGCGACGAAGAGGCCGACATCGTGCTCGTTACCGGAGATTGACTCAATCTTGACCAGGTCTCGGTGGAGTGATAGTAGAGGTGATTTACTGATTATATCATCTAGGTCTGCTTGGCTGTAGCTGGGCTGGGGGGGCGATGATGGTACGCCTAGAAGCTGTTGCTGCTGTGGTGCGGGGTGCGGAGAAGCCTGAACACCGGACATGATGGCCGCAGCCGCGAGATATGAAGAGAACTTCATTGAAAGAATGGGCTATGAATATATTCCAATGGTTATCGGTTTCTGTATTCAAACCAATTGGATAACCCCGACACCTAGAAAGTTGAGTATTTTGCGAAGCTTGCAGAGGTCGGAGATCCGAAATCGGGAAATAACCGATGTATATGGTCACGTGGATACATAGTTATATTGTACTAACATCTCAAAACACTGAGAGAAAGAATTAGATATAGAACAGCTTGGATCTTATTGGATAGATATTATGTCTGCGGTGCTTGTCTTATTGCGTGATCGAGTTGAATTGCCCCCACTCGATTCATATCAGGCCAGGCCTTTTTAGTCGATATTTGTCTACAATCCCGAGATATATATGTTCATGTCCAAATATGAAGAAGTACATGTCGAGCATTCAGCTCAAGGGTATCGGACGGGGGAATTGCAGTTGCACGAATATCTGGATATCAGCACATTCCAAGAGATACCAACATTTCATTCGCAATATATCTCCCACCGCAGGCATGAGTGATAAGGTCTTAGAAGAGACAAAGAGCATCATAGGTTGAGGATTTTATTTGATGGAAAAAAGAAAGAGATATCTCGATAATATCTATTGGTACTGTACTCTAAATCATTATATGCAGCAAATCCACTAGCAAATGAATCGTAGTCCTAAGCCCGAAAGAAAAGGAGCCTGTGTGTAGCAAAGCTATGCAAAAATAGCGAATAGATCACATATCCAAATACATATGCATTGTATATAAATATGTATTTCATACCCCTTGGTTAAATGGATGGTTCCCAACACATCACATTCAATATTTTCTAGCACTCTCATTACATCAGTTTAACTTATTTCCTAGCACCCAAATTATTAACCTAAAATATTATATCAAAACAATAGCATAGAATCTCATCGAAAAAGACTGCTTGCAAGAACAGTAGATGATCATGCCGAAACCAATCCTAGTCAACGATTTGCAGTTATTCCAAATGGATCAGAAATAAGCAATGGGTTCCAAGACCTTTCCATCAAAGACTTGGCACGAGCCGTGAACTTCATGTGTTGGTGGATTGAAAGCATCATTGGACCAGCACAATCCCAGGAGACTTTGGCCTATATGGGCAGCAATGATGTCCGCTATTTCATATTTATGCTTGCATGCCAAAAGACCGGATACCAAGTAGGAAAATAAGGCAATTGAATCCGAAGATAGAACAGCCGGGCTGATTCTTATAGGCGTTCTGGCCTTCCACCAGGAACTCCGACGAAGCCTGTCTCCATCTACTGAAAGCGACAAACTGCACCAAGTTCTTCTTCAGCAAGGAGTGCCAGGTACGAACCCTGGAGATCCAGGGACTTGTTTCAGAATTGGGCATCTTTCAGGTCCCGACTATGGAGAAAATTCTCGGCGATGCGAGTGATCTGCATCACTATCCATATACCAAGTCTTACGCCGATGCAGAGAATGACATAGTGTGCATCATCCATAGCTCTAGGACGACAGGTAAGTTCCAGGAGCCTGGTACTGTGAGCCCGCGCTAATTCTAACCGCCGGCATGCCAAAGCCGGTGTATTTCACGAACGGCTTCCTCATGACCATCTATTCGAGTTCTCATCTCGCATGGCCGGCAGGTCGTCAGCCGTCTATGTTCCACGATCTAGATCAAACTGAGCTAGTGCTAGCCACGGCACCTTTATTCCATATAATAGGATTGTTAATATTCGTTTATTCAGTGTGGTTCGGAGTTCCCGTCCTTATGGGCCCAGATAAACCTCTCTCTGTCGACCATATGATAAAGCTGATGCACGCTGGCCACCCCACAGTCGCATTCTGCACGCCCTCGATCCTTGACGACATGAGCTACTCCGACAAAGCACTAGCTTGTTTGAAAGAACTCAAGTCAATCTACTTCGGCGGCGCACCTTTGTCCCATGAGACCGGGGAGCGACTGCGAAAGTATACGCAGATCATATCAATAATTGGAAGCAGCGAGATCGGCGTAATCCCAGCGCTGGTGCCGGAAGACCCAGCCAATTGGAGCTACTTTGAATGGAATCAAGCCTACGGGGTTAACATGCAAGATGTTGGGGAGGGTGTATTCGAGGTGGTGATTCCTCGGCAGGAGAATGCTCGCGACTTCAAGCGCATTTTCCACACATACCCTGATATTAATGTATATCCAACCAACGATCTCTATACTCAACATCCGACGAACCCACATCTGTGGAAGTTCTATGGTCGCAAGGATGATGTGATTGTCCTAGGCAACGGCGAGAAGTTCACTCCTGTTGAGATGGAGACCATCATTGAAGGGCACCCGCTGGTTGGAAGGGCGGTGGTAGTCGGCCAGTCCCGGCTTCAGGCTGGGCTGCTCATCGAGCCGAGTCATAGAGGACTAGATATGGACGCGAAAGCCTTTGTTGAGGAGATCTGGCCGACAGTGCAAGTGGCTAACCAGACTATTTCGGCTTATGGCAGGGTGATGAAGAACAAGATTTGGTTCGCAGTGAAAACGAAGCCGTTCAAGATGACTCCTAAAGGTAGCGTGCAGCGCCGGGCTGTTCTTAGAGACTACGAGAACGAGATTCATGCAATGTATGTCGAAGACCTCGAGGATGACTTGGACTAGTGTCTGCCAGAGACGTTGGACCATGAGAGTGTTACAGAGTATATCCACCAGATTATTGCGCGTGTTCTGGAGAAACCCAAGATCGCAAACGCCCAGGACTTTTACTCCGCCGGTCTGGATTCTCTGATGACCCTTCACGTCTCTCGGGTGCTGCAAAAGAGCATTCAGCTACGTCAACCAGATGTGACAACAGGAGCCATCAATGCCCAAACGATTTATGGCAACCCAACCGTTGACCGATTGTCTCAAGTCGTAATGGCCATCTTAGATGGAAAACCCCAAGCTAGTATTCCGCGAGCAGAGAAGATCCAGAGTCTGGTGGAAAAGTATACGTCTGATCTCCCAGAGCGGGAAGTCGACATTCAAAGTGGATTGCATCCGCCTTCGACTGTGATACTGACTGGTTCAACTGGCTCACTGGGGACTTATCTACTACATTCTCTGATAAGCAGCGATTCCATCACCAAGGTCTACTGCCTCAATCGTTCGGATGCCGAATCACGGCAGAAGAAAGGATTCGAAGAGAAGGACTGCACATTGATACAAATGACTGGAAGGACAAGGTCGAATTCCTACAAGCCTCATTTGGAGAGCCACGGTTCGGCCTGAATGAGTCCAAGTACGAAGAACTCCTCGACTCAGTCGACACCGTCATCCATAACGCCTGGAAAGTCGACTTCAACCATTCTGTCGATTCCTTCGAGGATACTCACATCCAGGGTGTGCGGCGCTTTATAGACTTTAGCTTGAGCAGCCGCTGCAACGCTCATCTTCACTTCATCTCCTCAATCAGCACAGTAGGCACTTGGACCCCAGAAATGGGAGTGTTGGTCTCAGAGGTACCAATGGAGGACATTACTGTGGTTCTCCCGCAAGGCTACGGCGAATCCAAATACATTGCCGAACGCATCTGTCTCGAAGCCTCACAACGATCTCATGTCCCCACGTCAGTGTATCGCGTCGGACAGATCGCGGGTCCGACCAGCATGCGCGGACAATGGAATCCGCAGGAGTGGCTGCCGACAATTATCGCGACATCGAAAGCATTGGGTAAAATCCCTAACCGACTCGGCTCGACCGCGGTCGATTGGGTGCCAGTGGTAAGCACCCATTACAAACACTCTATTTTAACCAGCTCTAAGAGCCGGATAGCGGAAGGGTGGGGGGGGGAAGCCCCAAGACCTGCCGTTGATCACACTTTCTGACTTTCTTTATTTAGGATACTCTATCGAATATTATATTGGAAATTGTCGAGGCACGTCATCGGAGTTCACCCGAAGCACGGTGGGCCGTGTTTCACCTCAAGAATCCAGAACCAGCACCATGGTCGTCGTTGATACCGGTAATCCAGAGCCAGTATGCGGTCGAGCCGGTCACATTTTCCGCATGGATTGCCGAGCTGGAAAGTATAACCAACCCCAGCAGTGCAGATATTGCCTCAAAGCCCGCACTCAAGCTGCTAGAGTTCTTCCGCGGACTACGAGACCAGGGAAGTGCCCTCTCTGTGGCGCTGGATGTCCGGCGGGCCAAAGAGGCAAGTGTCAGCATGAGAGCCCTAGGCCCGGTCTTTACCTCGCTGATGCGAAATTGGTTGCAGCAATGGCAATTCTGATTAAATTGAGTTATATATTACCCCCAAGAATCGATCTAGAATAGATATAAATGTTCCAAGTCTTTGTATATCGCTATGTTGTACTTCGTATGTGGTACTGGATGTTTTTGAACATGACAGACCTGCCCGTGATCGGAGCGCCTTCCACGGTTCTCCAGGGACCCCCAGGACTTAATTGGATGATTACCTCAGAAACCCACACGATTAGGTTTTTTTTTCCGCTTTGTCTTTTTTCTTTTTCTTTTTTGTTTTTTGCCGAGTGGCGGTGATTGGCCACCCGATCTAGCAGACTCAGTCTATGCCGTTTTGGGCCGCAGTGTGGTTTGTTCTATCTTAGTAACCTGCAGGAATGCCTAGCGAGAGATGTGATGGAGAGATCTCCAGGGACATAAAGAAGAGATAATCTGATATATCACAATAATCGAAAAGTCACCTGAAGAATAAAAGTTGACTTGTCCAGCAAGTCCCTTCGACAATCAGTCGACAAACCCGAGAATTCATCCTGGTTCCTGCGCCAAGGCTTGCCTCACGTCCCCAAAGGCACACCCGACGGGCAGAGGCAGTGGCGCCAAACACCATGGCTCTCTTACCTTTCCCCCTCCAATCGTGGGAAAAATGGAATGTTCCCCGATTCCCGAAATCCTCAAGAGAACGTTGGGTGGTAAGCGCCATATGGACCTGACGTCTGGTGCCAAAGATGAATGAAGCTGGTTTCTTTCCAAGGTTTCTTTCTATTTCCCCTCTCTGGTACCTGTTCATTCCCTATTCATTCCGATGGTTATTATGATTGGATGACTGTTCTGTCCTCTCCTAGTACGGAGCACTACTTACTACTGTTGTAAGTAGTGCTCTGATGTCTGTCGTAGTCTAGGTCTAGTTCGGAGTTCGCACAAGTTATTGTAGGACACCAATAATATACTATAACTAGTACTCCGTGCCCTACAGAATTTCGAACCGATCACCCTCCATTGTGCTACCTAACTCGTCATACTCGGACAAAGTTCTGACCTCTACGGGACGGGACCTTGTCCGCGGTTGCTCAACGTTGTCGGAGCTCTAATTCAAACGGGGTGGATGCACCAGTCCGTGTGTTAGAATGGGGATGGGTATACCCAGTCGTTATTCTGGGCCGAATGATAACCGACGGAGTACGGAGTACAGAGTAAACAGACGCTGGATGAATAAGGATAATAAGCGGATGTATCCAACACCTTTTCCCCCCAATTTATAGAGCGAATCAGCACCGATTGACTGGGTCGCAATGGCATCATAATGGTTCCCCTCTTGAATCCACTTCAGTCTAGATTATTTGCCGATCGCACACAATAGATTTTGTACCCAATGGAGAAAAGGGTCTTGGAGGGGATCAATGTAGAACATTAGGCTACACAGCATATCTGTGTAGCCGTTGGGGGTTTGAAAAACAATCGAATTAAATGGGATCGTACATATATCCATGGGATGTAAGTAGTTATGTACAAATCTTAAGATAGGCTTAATAAGGGACCTCGGGATAAATTTAATAAGAAAAGGATAAAAAAGAAAAAAAGAACCCTTCCAGACTCTTTTATACCATGGTTCAAGCAGTATCAACCACCGGAACTCGGCGGAGCAAACCTTGGGAATAATTCTGTCGGCGAATTTAGTCCGTTCAAGAGGTTAGTCACTTGTTTTTTTTTTTTTTTGGGAGAGGGGAATCTCATGGAATTGGCCACGGCTGTTTAGACACAGACTCAAGCCAGTCTCTCCAGTCTCTCCAGTCTCTCCAGTCTCTCCAGTCTCTCCAGTTCGCCCATTTCTCTCATTTCTCACATATTCTCATCTTCATCTTCATCTCCATCTACTCTTTCAAAAGGGCCAAGGTAGAGAATCTGTACTACCCAGGATCTCCCTGTTCGTTCAGTCCGTTTGCCGATTGTAAGCAAAAGCACTAAAACCTCTCTTTCTGCCCAGCCAGTTGGTCTCGTCAACTTGTTTGGTCCACGTCGCTCGGTGGAATTCGTTTTCTTTTTTCCCTTTTATTTTATAATTCTGAATTTCTGTGTATTTTTGGGGTTTGGGGGGGTTTCCAACCTGGACGATAATCATATTTGCATTTATCATCTTCATCGGATGCTAACTGGCCCTTGAACTCAGTTCCCGCGTTTCCCGGACTATTACTCTCTTTCTCCCATCACACCGCCACGTCCTTTCCCGCCCAAAGGCCATTAGGGAATGACTTGTTGAAAGCGTTGTCTCTCTTTATCTTGTGGTCACCCCTCACATCCAATGCTGAACTGCAACCATTCCTTATATACCAGCCACCCCGTCCACCAGCGGCGCTCACCTTGTGAGAATGTACAAACTGTCTCAAATAATCGACGCGACACGAGAAAGTCTCGACGCGGCCGATTCATCTATACACCAGCCGCACTCCCCATTGACTATTAATACCTCCGCGCCGGCCTCGCCTGCCATCTCTTTGTTCTCCGCGGCAGGCCACAACCGGGTGTCCAGCTCTGTCTCTTCTCTTGTCTCTTCATCAGGCCTGGGGAATTCAATGGAGAGTCCCAGTCGGAGTCACTTGACCGGAGTCAAGGAAGAGGAATGCACACGCAACTCGTTAGAAGATCATTATTTCCGTATGTGTCAATCGCCGCCGCAAAAACTCACTGGTCATACCACAGTTACCGCAATGACTGCAGTGGCTAACCCAGTCTTATCTATAGAGCATTATGATCACGGCATGTCTGCAGAAGACTCATACTTTACTCCCATTGATAACTCAGACAGCTACGATCTGAGCGATACGGGCATGGAGATTGCTCCATCGCCAAAAAAGAGACGCTCAGACAGTGCCTCAATAAAGGGCGTTTCGCGTATCAACTCGCACATATCAACCATGTCAGCCCGGTGGAAGACTAAACGATCCTCCAGTGGTGCAGAAGGCGATATGTTCTCGGATGATCTACGATCGCGCGCGAACTCGGCGGCCTCCTCCGCCTTGGCAAGCCCCATTGTTGGTTCCATGCCTATGAGCCGGGTCGATTCTATTCCCCCTTCTCCCGCGCGAACGATCTTCGAGGAACGTGTGAGCGAGTCTGGCGTGCGCCCAATCGATATCACTCGAGCGAACAGTCTCAGCCAGGACGATAATGATGTGCAGAAAGCGACAACCCCTCTTCTACCACCGTTTATGGGAGACGACCCAACGAGCGTCGCAGCATCCCACGTCCAGTCACCACTGCAGTCTCCGTCAGTCGCAGACGCGAGCGAACCACTCTATAACTATAATGTGACACCAGACCAGCGGTTTATGGGAATTCTTCCCTCGCCACCACTTTCATCCAAGCCTTCCGTAGCCTCCTTCAACCGGCCGCGAGCCAGCACCGTGCGCACAGTCTCAGGCGACGTATCGCCCCTCGTCCTATCCGATCCCAACGACGAATGGGCCAACAAACTCGGCCACGCCAACTTCAATATCACGCCCGAGCCTTACGAACCCGTGGTTTGCGACCTCGACCATTTCCAGCAGATGCGCGCAGACTGGGATATTGCGCGTTGCAACTTTGCCAAGCACCTCGTCCGCACTGGCGAACATTACGGCGTCACCTCGAACATCTACAAGCTCACCATCGAGAAATGGGAGTCAATCAACCGCGAGTGGGCAACGCTACACGAGGCCATGCTCGAGCAACTCAGCGCTATCGATGGTGTTGCTCTCACGCTTACGCAGTCTAATATCCACCCTTGCCAACAAGTCCGCATCCCCCGTCTGCATGACAACGACAAGTTCCCCGAAATGGGGGATGAGGACATTGTCGGCCCAATGACTGTGGCACCGGCTACCGAGATTGCAGGTTCCTGTCGTTCTGAGAAAAAGAGGAATTTCTTCCGCTTTCTCCATGACTTGGTCTCCCGACCTTGAGACCTGAGTCATTTCGTCAGGCTCTTGTCTTTCTTCTCTTTTCTTTTTCTCTTTTCTTTTCTTTTCACATTTCCAAGCGATCCACAACGATAATGACGATAGATTATTCCCCGCGCGCCTTTCGATGACTTCAATCTTGCCCGCACTGTTACGATTAATGCCTCTCTTTTCATCTGTGCTTTTTTTTGGAACTTTTTGTTTAGAATGACTCTCATGACTCACGATCCGGATCAGCGACTACTGTTTCTCGCCCGGAATCATGTCATTCCTTTGTCTATATTTTGAGTCTTGTCTTTTCTCGGGGGTTATCGTTTCTTCCGTTTCTTGGTCCTGGATGTCTTGTTACCACCAAAGACACCTCAATCCCTTCAACAGCCAAGAAAAGAGAACGAAAAGTTAACCCCCGCCCAACTGACTGGGTATCCTACCCTACTTCCTTTTGTTCTGTCTCCATTATATACTATACCCCCCATACACCAAACCTACCAGCCGTTGTACCCAATAGATCAACCCTATCTACTCGCATCTCTCTGCCCCACAGGCAGAACAGGACAAAAACACAAAAAAAGCATCTGAAAAAAAGTACCATACCATGTTTCTATATGTATATATCCAGCTTATACACAATGTACATACCATTATCATATGTAGATGTCTATAATCACATCTACATCTACATCTCAAATATGAACATAATCCTATGAAACAAGTCATGTACATGTCATTGGAAGGGATGACGCAGTGCATAATAGAATCCCCGCACGTGGGAGAGACATCGAACATGATCATGCACCTCCTTGTCGACTGTAAGAACAAAGAAGCGCGTGTAGATGAGTCACATGTACAATAACACAGTGGAGAGAAAAGAGTGACCTGGTCACTGTGGGTCGGGCCACGTTGTGATGCTACCGCTATTTGAACTTCTACTTACAACGTAATATACACGACCGGAGTGGGCTTTTGATACATAATAACAAAATAACAAACTAACAAGTCTTGTATGATCCACTTGAGACATATCCGGATTGGGACATGGAGCTTAGTGCCGAGTGCGAGTGCTGGTGCCTGTACCTGTCTGTGCCTCGGCTTGGCAAAGAGGTTCAATTTAATCCTTTGGTCTTGCATGTTGTGAGTCAGAGACTTCAGATTCGGATTTCAAATTCGGATTGCGTCTGCGGGGGTCTAGGAGAGTGGAGTGGAGGTGTCACTAGGCAGCGATGGAGTGTAGAGTGTACTTGAGTGCGATGCTGGCTTATTCCCAAGCCTACACTCTACTCTACTCTACCTATGTATGTAGATACATATAGATATGTCGAGGTAGTTATGCGCCAATCTCGGGAAGATGTAGGTCATGTCTTAGATGGACATAAGCAAGGGGAAGCACGGTCCTGATATTTATTCATTCGCTATAACACCTACAATACATGCCAAAATAGAATCCCATACCCCTCCCTCAGGGTCCACGGCAGAGCTGAGAAATGCTTTGATCTATGATTACTAGAGGAACCGAAACATGCATTGACGCAGTCGAGATCGACATTCGCGTTTTTGAGGTCAGGTGAAACCCGCGCTGATAGGTAATAGGCCCGTAGACACAAGCCATGTTTCAGCTTCAGTGCATGCGGATAAAGAGATCAAGATGGGGATCGGCACAAGGCAGATAGACGTAAGCATAAGCCACGGGATGTGAGTGAGTAGTAGGCAAGTGGTAGGCGTATATACCAGTCCTGGTCACTGGTACTTTCAAACCCAGTACTGGCCCCAAAGCCCCTTCGCCTCTTCGCTGCCATGGAACTGAAACTCGACGGGGATGATATCATCAAAGCCCTCATCCAGCTTTGGTGCGCGGAAGCGGCGGCCGAAGTCGCCGAAGGCGATGCCGGGGAGGGAGGTTCGGGATTCGGGGTTCTGGTTGGAATGAGAACGAGGACGAGATTGAGATGGAGATGGGGATATTGCCAATACATACCAGTTCTTTGTTGGACGCTCGGACGGCGTTGTTATGACGGCATAGCTCTGGTGTCGAGATGAATTGTACACAACGGATAGGGATGTTGAACTCTTTCGCGAGAGATGTCCAGTGAGCTCGCGTTTCTGGGTCGGCATTGGTGTTATCTAGGTAGTGATCGGGTTAGATTGATTGAAAACTGAAGCTGAAGCTAAGGTAGAAATAAATTCCATGACGTACCGACTGCCACGGACTTCTTAGCTTCTAGGTGCTCGCGGGCAACCTTGAGGCATTTCGGACGCTGTTGTTCATCAGCATTTGATTTCAGTTGCATTTCGAGTTGGTTATAACGCGTACTGTCTTGAGAAGATCTTGGTTGACTCGTTCATAGCCTAGAGGTTCCAGGTGGTTCCAGTAGAAAGTGGACTTCCCGGCACCTGGGCTGCCACAGAAGATAACAAGTTCAAGTGGGTGCTTGCGAGTGAAGGGTTTGGCTGTGATGAGGGCCTGTCAACAATCTACCAGAGTTGGTTTCTTGCGGGGGGCACCAAGTTTATTGGAAGTAACAAGACAGCACATACCTGGCTCTTCGAGATCAGTCTTTACAAACGACATAGGGTCAAAACCCATCGTCGATGGCTCCGTGATCTGCCCTAGGAAGAACTCCTCCGGGGTCTTGAATGGCATACCAATGTTGGTAGCAAGTCCCCTTGCGCGGATATCAGACTTTGTCACAACATACTGACAGTTACAATGCTCTTACCGATCTACAGCTGAATGATCACCTGGCCTTCCAGCAGCATCACCGACGAAAACCGACGCAGGCAAGTCAACACCCGCAATGTCGAGATCATAGTCGTCCAGGAACTCGCGCCACATCCCGAGGCGGGGTTTTCTATATTCAGGGTCGGTGGTGGCCGCGTAGACGCTGATGGGGAAATCCAGTTCCGTCATGACAGCGGTCATTTTTTCTTTGAAGTTCGACAGACTTTTCGACTCACTCCTTCCACCCTTGATATCCTTCTGGATACTGATCTTCTTTTGGTTGGAGAAAATCACCACTTGGTAGCTGTCACAGTATAAGCTCGAGTGAACTAATCATATACCCCGAGTCCGGACATACCCTTCAGCATTGAGCTCCTTGAGTCGCCCCGGAACTTTGGTGTTCCACCATTGCCAATCAGTGGCAGACTTAGGAAAGACATTGCCCGATTTGGTTTTGATCAAGGTTGAATCCTACATATTGACGTCAACAGGGCCCTCCTATCTCTCAACGTTACCTGTTCGAGCGTTCAGTTTCAACCACTGACCAAATCAAAGCCTGCAATTCGGCGCTGTTTCTCGGCGGGAGGAACTGCCTTGTCTGTTATTTGCTTTCCGATGATAACACTGGTGCCGATGACGCGCCATGTGATCGGTTCGGGCTTCTTTTGCGAAGCTGGAGTGAAGAAGTTTGCCGCTGATTTCTCTACAGATTACCTAATATCAGTAGATGGAACACCCTAATGGATAGTAGACTCACTGGTCACCGTTGTCTCAACCTTCCGGCGCAATGGTGGTGGAGAGATAGCTCGCGGGGAGGCGCATCTCTTGGCCGCCCCCTCGGCCATCCTGATCGTCTGGGCGAGTGAAAACGTCGTGAAGGGTTTATGGGTAAATTTAGATGCGTGTTGGTTGATTCTATCAGTTTTCGCAGTGAGTTGCAGTTGAATCTGAGAGATGTGTTGGACGCGCCGAGACGCGGGAGAAATCACGAAGTCACATGTTCTGCACATTAAAGGGAATTATACAGCCGGATATGTGATATATTCAATATAAAAAATATAAAAAAATAGATGGCACGGAAGAAAGCTTTTCCTTGAGAAAGAAGTGAACTTGGAATACCTCATTTGGTACTCCTGGAAATTAAGAATGATGTCACGGCGCTGAAACGCACACGCGAGCTTAGATGAATGAGACCTCCCGTGAGCATTGGGCAAGATGAGGAGGTTTTTGAATGTTTGGTCCTTCTTCTTGGCCTTGTCCAGATAGGACTTGCGAGGGTTTACCCGCTCAGCCATGTCCTATCTGGACAAACGTATGGGCGTTGGTCTTTTATGAAAATATTCAGTTGATTGGATTGCTATGATGGGTATATTTCTTCTTTTCCCTCCAATTAAAAAAAGTCCGAGATGTCTATCAACGCCGTCGCTGGAGACTTGGGTATTTCATAGTCTCCAGCATGCCCAAACGAACCGAAGTAGGAGTGGCCATCTACTTCGCCCGCGTATCAAGAGACAGTCGATCTGCCTGTTCCAGGAGGACCGCCGACTTCAACTGCTCACGCAGGCCAAAGAGATGCTGCGAGGCAGTCTTCATCGTCTCTTGGTTGCTACCGTCCTGAACAATGATGAAGGCCTGCAACACATAGCTTCCGCTCTTCTCAAACAAAGTCATTTCCTTCAAAGCAGGCAGCTGCCGCCGGGGCACGCTCAGCTCATCCCCACCCGGGTAGTGCAGTACACGGTGTAAGAAGATAGCAATGTCATTGTGAATGAACATATCACCTTCGACTACATACTCGGTAGTGAAACTAGAACAGACAGGGTTAGTGCCCGCAATCATAAGATCGGCCTCGGTGGCGCCACTCACTGATAGCCCCACGCATTCATAGCTTGCACGACATCTCCCCGCGGCAGTGTCGCGCTCGACATCAGACGTGATGTAACCGCTGAGCGGGTGCCAGCTTCAGGGATATCACGAAACTCCAACTTCCATGGCTGACGTTCATAATCATAGGACGATGGAGATGAAGCTGAAGGCTTCGAGTCGTCCATGCCGACCATTTGAGTGTCTTGGTCGACCGGGGGAGTGGATCCGAAATCCGATTCGGAAACCGGACCAACCACCTGGGTGTAGTACATGTTCCCATTGAGCATTTTGTTCAGCCGTTGCAGTTCCGCCTGTTGAAGGTCCTGACTGGCTCCGGTGCGCCCCGCCATACCTGGTTTGCGGTAGGCCTTGAAGATCAGCCGCCGTTCTAGACAACGGCGGGGCTGCATGGCGGTCAATCCGGCAAGCTGCTGAAGAAGCTCATGATGTTGGTGAACTGGAACCGAGGCGAAAAGCGACTGCTCGTGCATATTGTATGATATTGTCTGATATTGTCTGATATGTGTAATGCAGCGGGTAAAGCCGGGATGTGTTTATTAGTCAGAGTCCAAGCTTCAAGTGGCGCAATTCTCCAAGGAACGTTATCAGAGAGATCAGATTATTTATGTGTCGCAGTTATTGCTAATAGCGTCTAATTGGCCCTGATTAATCTGATTGATCGTTTGATCTGTTTGATTTGATCTGTTTCTCAGCAAAGTGTCAAATGTTTGACTTTTCCCAAAATTTTGGGACTTCTCCGATGGTTGTGAAACTTCCTGGAATATCAATCCCGGTGCAAGGATGACTTGTCAAGGATGTTATTCCAATCCAGGAAGTATTGGACTTTTGCTTCCAATTGTGGGGAGAGGTCTAAGCTGTGTGGGACAAATAAGCTTGAATGGGTTCTGGGGAAGAACTGCCAGATGATCCAAGAGAGGGATGATTGGCGGATTGGTGTCTCAAACAAAGGGAAAAGGTAGATATCAGGCACTGAGAAGACACTAAAAAAATGAGGAGCTCATTGGGGAGCTCACTGGGAGCTCACCGGAGTCACCGAATGGGAAAGGATCTGAGGAGGAATACAACATATGGCTTCATGGAGAAACACGGGTGTGGTGCCAAGGTAAGAGGCTGCATCGGAATTCCATCTCCCGATGCAAAAGTACGAAGTACGAAGTATTTCGTATCGATTCATTATTGAAAAGATGAATATTGTCAATAGTTGGGAGAATATAATATAATATGTTATATACTAAATACAACATACAATATATGTACGGAGTACTACATATATACTGCAGAGGTATTAGGGACTAGGGACTAGGGACTAGGGTATTAGTTAGGTACTTCCATAGTTGATAAGTAGTAGATGTACTTGATTATACCGTGTATAAAGTATGGAGTACCAAGTACCAAGTACATAGTACATAATACGGGGCACATAGACCTTTCCCTTCCGAATCGGTTCCCAAAACGGCAACCCTTCCTTTCTTATCTTCGAGTCTTTTCCCTCTTTTCCCTCTTTTCCCCTCCTCTTTTTAATCCTTAAACCTCTTGTACTTTTCATTCCCTACGCATTCACCTTCTTTCGTGTACCTAGGAACATTATAAATTTCTCTTCAAAAAAAACACACCATAACTCGATCTCTACCTTCCTCTCGGTCGGATTCGGATACTACCGGACCCGTTCAATTTCGCACATTCCCACGTCAAATTGATCTTGCCAACCTCCCACCTCAACACACCTAATAACTACATAACTACCACAATGCGTGTCACTTCCATCCTCAGCGGCACTGCCCGCACTCCCCTCATTCGCTTTGTTGGCAAGCGCTCTATCCCTCGTATGTGATATTCCCCATTTCCGAGCTCCAAATCCCCTAAACCGGAACTAATCTCATATTCCCAGAGTCCATCGATCACTCTCCTCGCGTCCACCCCGCCTCTCCCACCGGCTCTCTCCCTGACTCGTTCGCTACCTACCGTGCTAAGGCTCAGCAGCACGGCCCCCTCGGTCGCTCCTCCTTCAATGGCACCATTGGCGGCACTTCCGGCGCCTCACTGGGCCCTGTCAAGCCCCAGAGCGGCGAGTTCTTCGATCGTGCTGAGCTCCCCTCGCGCTTCGGTCGTCTGCCCTGGACCCAGGCTGAGATTGATGCCGTTGAGACTGGCGGCGCGAGCCTGTTCGCATAAGCGTCCACTCGGGCAAAATATGAAAAATTTCTCAAAAATGTATGAATGGGGCATGATACTTCCTACGGAAGTTGCGCGATGAATGAGCTTGGGTCTTGAGTCTCGGTCTTAGAGCAGTTGAAGTGCGGTTACGATCTTGAATTCGCGACCGACCGTGGCGTTGCCCATGTCTTCGCGGTCGCTGGGGTCACAGATCTGATGCTTGCTCACTCGTTCCGAGAGTTTCCGAGACCCAAAACTCTCACTTTATACCTGTTCCTTGTAATGGTCTGAGGCTAGTCACAAGGACGTTTTCTTCTAGCGGCGTTGCTTTGCCGCTCTTTTTCCCCCGGTGTTTTTTTACTCGTACCCGGCGCTGGTGGTTTGATTTTTCTCGGTGTTCTATTTCCATGCGCAACATGCAGCTGTATCGTCTTGATGTCGAAAAGCGGAGTCGTGTTCGTTTTATACATAGATTGTGGTCAGGACTTGGTGATTCTTGTTACATACATAGGCTCTGTGAGCACTATTCGAAGAAATGAATTTCTCGAAGCAGGACTAAGCTTTTCTGATATACGCATAATATTGTAGAATATAGACTATAGAGATATAGAGCTATGGAACTTGGAACTATAGGCTGAGCATTAAGTATCAGGGGTCGTAAGCTACGTGGTCCCAAGCACGTGCCTCCCCGGCCCTACCTCAATCCGAGTAGCCCTTGTCTACTACCCATCCCGAGATCTGATTGAATCGGATTGAACATGACCTCCCATATCAGCGAAACGAATAGGCTGACATTCCGGGAGACAGACGAGGCTGGAAATCCTACTGCAACCTACATCTACTCGGGAGATGTCGCTTCCTCAATTACGTCCTCAAAGACACCAGCTGGCCGAGTAGATGTAATAGTAAGTGGTCATTTTTCTTCTTACTGGAATTTTCTAGCATTTGAAGTTTGAAATGGCACACGAACCAAGTCAGTTCTAGATGTGGTCTTTCACCTTGCCGACTAGCGGGCGAGCATCCCAGTCAATGTCCTAGGGCACCTGCCAATCATTTCATAATGAATCTGCTTCCTGGAACACAGACACTCTATGTTGTATTAAGTACATGGAACCGTGCTCATTCAAAATCTTGGTTTATCATACGTTGGTTCAAAACATGGATGTTATTGCATGATTCGGAAACACCTATTATATCGGTACCTCAAATCTCTCGATCTTAACTGACCTAGTATAACAGAGCACCTCTTCATCTACCTCATCATGGTCAGCCAATTCTCTACTCAGCTCGTTGAGTGATATTTTTCTTCCTTCCGGATACCCCCAAAGTGTCAGCGATGACTATCTCCCGTGAGTACAGACAAAAGCCTGTTGAAATACATAAACATCCCTACTCTACAAAAGCACTAATGTTAGGCCAGATATCAAATCTTTGTGAGCATCCAACCCCCGGCTGCCAGAGAGAGAAACCTCGTGGCTCGAACTACCTTGCTCTGCCATACCAAAAGCAATGTCAAAGACACACCTAGAACACAGTTCTAACACAACCAATTCACTGCAGGACTCCCTTCAAGCATTCTGTAGCTCAATAGCGGGCCTCCTCTCCTCCCGAGCTGTCCTCCAAGGTGCCTATCCCACCAGCCCACCTAACCCCATAGGCCAAAATCATGCGCCGAGAAAAGCAACTAACAACCAACCCAACATGCAGGAGTCGGCGTCGGCAACGCTAACGCCTCTCCAACCTCCGCACTACTTCTACACATCCTACAAGATATATCGGGTCGCGTCGCAACGATTTGCTTCGCCCACCGCGTCGGTACAGCCCTCGAGCCAGAATGCAAAACCTACCGACTAGCAGCAGACGTCTTCAACGACATCGCCATGATCCTCGACTGTCTCTCACCAGGTGTTCCCGCCGGACCGCCGCGCGTGATCGTCCTTAGCACAGCCGGTGTTCTCAGGGCCCTCTGCGGTGTAGCCGGGGGGAGCTCGAAGGCGAGCTTGAGTGCTCATTTTGCTAGATGGGGGAATCTGGCGGAGCTTAATGCCGTATGTTCCGTATTTCAAATTCCCGTGATGCACTATCATGTTTGGGAATTGATAGAAAAAAAAGCTAACCTGATGTATTCTGTCGTGTAGAAAGACTCGTCTCAGGAGACTATTATCTCTCTTTTCGGCATGCTGGTAAGCATCCACATCCCCGCCTCTAACTATCCCCATCAAAAGCCAAACCCAAACCCAAACAAACTTAAACTCCACCAAGCAAGAATCCAACCCTAACCACATCCCCAGGTCGGATCCGTAGTCATCTCCCACATAACCAGCTTCAGCACAACCTGGCTCATCCTCCTAATCCTCCTAGCCCTCCATCTCAGCCTGAACTACGCCGCCGTGCGCGCCGTCCAAATGACAAGTCTAAACCGACAGCGCGCGAACATCGTCTTCTCAGCACTCTTAGCCTCAGACAAGAGTCTAGCACTAGCACTAGATCTCGATCTCGATCCTACTACACCCACCCCATCCAAGAAGGAATGGACATTCCTCACACCAGCACAGGTAGCCACGCACGAGCGTATCTTCCACCGAGACGGAGCCTTGCAGTGGACACAGCACTCGAGCACGCATACGGTAACGCAGCATGTAGGATCCGCGCAAATAGGCGTCTCCATGTCTACTTTCCTAGGCGGTTCTCTATTCCGTAGCGGGTCGCTCCAACGCACCCTCCCGCTGCAGCGACTGGTGGCCGTTTTCGCGGATGAGTTTTACATCTTGTTCCTTGAGCCGTCGGCGGCTGCAGACGGGGACGTGAAATGGCATGCTTCGATCCTTCTGAAATGGGCTTGTGCTGTTGGGCATCAGTTGAAGGCGTGGGCTCATGCTTTGCTGGCTGCCAGGGTTCTGGCCCGGATTACGGTAGACTCTTCTGTTGATAAGGTTCTTACTGTTGTTGAGGGGACGCTTGCTTTGCTCAATGCGGATAGGCGCTTTGAGAGATATCTGACGGGGCTGAGTGGTGTCGGGTGGAATATTGATATTGCAGCTTTGGAGACGAGAGGTGGGAGGAGGATTGATCTTTGATATATATTCATTGATCTTTGGATTATGTACACTTACAGTTACAGTTACAGTTCCAGTTACACTTTTATCTTTCCTTGTTGCTTCTGCCTTTTCTAACCCTACTTTATTTAGTCTTCCACTCGCCCGAACCCCCAGCCCTATAACTACATCGTCGTAAAATGTAATGAACAAAGTCACGTCCAATAAGAGCCCATCTGATGCAATGCCGAACAGACATCGCATTCATACTAGTGAGGAGTTTGCCAGTGGGGGTTACGTGTGCATCTGTGCTACAAGCCTTTGAAAGTCTATATTTACGTCTCCCCGAGATCCCGGACGACATTGTCTGAGTGTGGGTGTCCGACGCGTGTGACCAGAAGGACTGAGAAAGGTCTAGACAAGACTCTTGGTTTCGGGTCTGAGAAAGAAGGATACTCGGGTGCCTGCTCGGATGACGGGATTATTTCAAGGATTATTTCAAGGTCTTGAAATGAAACATGTTGAGAATGTACAAATGTAGGGGAGAGTCAAGGGTCTTGTTTCGGCTGTAGGGTTTGGAATGGCCCTAACGGTCGTATGCATGGCCTCTGTAGGTCTGCGTAGTGGATTCAAGACTACCAAGGCGCAGGACAAGTACATTCCGTGCTGTATTTACGGGTTTTTACTGTTTCAAAGCAATTGACATGAGGAAGGGGTACAGTGATATTCGAAATCAGCTTTACCTCCAAACTCTGTCTTGCTGTTTCTCAGCGCGGAGCGCACTATTCCAAATCAGGTCATCCTTCCGCTCGTCTCGCTTGATCCATGTATCTTTGATGAGTCATTGCATATTACGGTAATGATACAGTACGTCTCTAAACTGCGGTCTCCTACACTCATTTTGTAGAGACATTCGACTTCACTAATACATCATGCACACCAAAAGCGCCTAAAAGGAGAGCCTGGCACCCAATTAGTTAGCGCCCTGACCCTTGCTTGTGCTATCACGCGCTATCTTGCATAACGCTAAACGTATCAAGCTAGATATACATGTACAACACGTTCTGCCACGCGATGCTAGCTGCTCGGCCTACTACTGGATCCCCCGCTCCGTCCAGGTTCTACTAGCACGGTTCCCAGGAACTTGTTGACGCCCTGTGAGGGTCTCACGTATACGTAGATGAGGACAGCGTCTTCCGGATGAATAATCAATATTAAGAAAAGCTATAGTCAACTCTAGATACAAGACGTAGCGCGAGGAAGCAAAAGAAAGGTAGTAGCTTCCTCGCGTTCAGGAGAACCCATATAACTATGTGGGTCCCGCGCAGATCATATCTCCATCCGTTCCGTATGCTTCATGTATATTCTTGACACGCCCCTCTACCCACCCAACATACAGAATGTACGGCTATTGCTTTGCTTAAAATCTGCCCTGTGGTGAATGAAGGATCATTTAGACTAGCTACCGGCGACTTTCTAGTTTTCTTCGTTGTATCTTGACGCGGGCCAGTCGCGAGACACAAGGACAAAATTATGGGCGCTAGAAAAGATTGCCAGTTGCTATCTTGTTTGGTGGGTAGGCGTATCTATACTTATGGCGACGAATTGGAGCTTCTGTGTGGGTGATTGCATACGCGTGGCAGCTCCAGCATAGCCATCTCCAGGGGCGCAGGCGCTTCGGCAAAAGAGATGATTTGCCAAACTTGCTGGAAGATATCCCGACTTGCATAGGCGTGAAACAAGGCAGGCGCAAACTTGGCATGATATTCTAAGGTCTTTTTTCGAGAGGAGACATATAAATAGAGGTGTCATTTTCGCAGGGAAACAACATGTCTATTGAGGGCCACAGGAATAATCACGAATTCGAAACACGATCCCCAGATATTTACATTATCCTTGTGCTTGTTGACGCGCTGGGCTAATTATATTTGCCCATAATTATAGAAGCATGGCGTACGAGTTGTCTATAGAAATATTCGGGGCGGGTGAAGACCCCCAGCACCGGTCTCATTGGGGATTTGTGATTCATAGGCCCTCAGCCCTTGTTGGCGACCTACTCCATGTCAAGGTGACCGACCTCGACAGACTTTGGTACCAATTCGAACCGAGAATGAGCACCCCACTGCGCACCATGCAGGCCGTTGGCAGGGTCAAACTTGGGGATCTTAGTGAACAGCAGCGCCAACATGCCATCCAAGTTATCACATCTTCGCCTGCACCAAGGGATGGAAAGAAGAGATGCCAGGATTGGGTTTATGACACCCTGTTGTCTCTAGAGGTGGAAGAGCTTGTCCCATCCGGCTCATGCCACTTCTGGAATGGAATGGTTGGAAAGTCGGCACGGGCTGTTCAGGCAACTCCTGGTGTCAACTGGACGAGTCTGAAATGAAAATAGCATGTATATTAAGCTCAAATCCCAGTATAGTCCACCATGGACTGGTTAACTTCAGCCCAAAACTCATACTCGTCGATGTCGAGTATAGTGGATATAAGATCCCTCCATTCTAGATCTAACGCTTGCCACCGTAAGCAAAAATATTCCCTTGCAGATATACTATAGCCAGCTGCGCCCCAGTCTATGATTCCGGTCACGACATTACCGTTCACAATAATGTTGCTTTGGTGCAAATCACCATGCGTGAGCACCTTCGTTTCGTCCTGGTCACCCGATACGAGAATTCTCTCCACCAGAGACTCATCTCTCTTCGTGAGCTGCGCATTGGGTCTGGAGTTGCGGAGAGCCTCTACCACCCCTTGATTGAATTCCTTTCTTGTCAAGAAAGGTCCATAGCGACGGGGTTTTGCATCCCATGAATGTTGGAAGAGGACATCTTCGCATGAATCACCATCAATAGATCCGAAGAGCGGCCCTTCAATCTGGCGCCATTCCCGAATAAAGCCGCCGAGCTGTCGGACAATAGAACTCTTGGCATCCCGAGTCAAATCTTTCCAGCATTGTTCCAGAGGGATACCAGGGATTTTCGACATCAAAATGAATCCGATATCAGCGATTGTGTAAGCATTGAAGACTTCAGGGACAGGGACTGATGTCCTTTTCCTCAGAAGACAGAGGGCCTCTGCTTCTCCCATCTGAACCATAGGTCCCACTTTCAATATAGTTGATGCGTTGATCTCTAGGATTTTGCAGCCTCCCATACTATGCGGACATAGGTCTTTCGCACTTCGGATTTCTTCCACTGTGACGATAGAAGGCTGGTGTCTCATTGAGGGAGGAAATCGTATGTTGCTATTAGACGAGAGAAGATAGGGGATGTAGTTGAGCAGGTCCCATTTGGAGGGCTATCAGAAGGTTAGAAGATTCACTCTGAAGAAGGATGCACGTACTGGGTTACTGTTGCGAGAATCCTCATCCATTTTGGCCAGACTGCCTCGAGACTTGGTTATGCAAAGGCCCCTGTTCAATTTTGTCGATTGCCGAGCGAACCTCCCTTTTCTGCAGTGCGAGTCCTGCAGAGAACGTATGGGTGGAACAGTTGCCAGCGGAGTAGGGGAGACGGAAGTGTTGAATGTCTAGGGTCGATCTGCAGATCCCGTGATGACTAGTCCTGTTCTAGCTTAGCATGTTTGTTTTATTTGCATTCATCTTAACTTTCTTGACAGTCATTGGCTTGGTCAAATTCACTTGAACGATGACTCAGCATGCACCAACTCCTCAAAATGAAATTGAATCAGAAAAAAAGGGTAATTTCGAAATTTCGAAATTACAACATTGCTAAAGTTACTAGCCTCCTCTAGGGTTGTCCATACGTCACTAGATATGAATGAGGGGTAGTGATGGTGTAATAACGAAATTGGCCAACTCATTACGAAATATTGAAATTTCAATTACATTTCAACGGCGCTGGTAGTAGCTGAGTCATCATCCACGTGAGCTTGACTAAGCCAAAGACCAGAGCCTCAGCTAACTAACAGCGTGCAAGGGTCCTGATTGGTGATCACGTGATACATCTTGCCTATTATAGACTAGTTCGATTTCATGATTTCAAGGCCCATTTCCAATTTCATTTCAAGAGGCCAAATTACAAAAATTTCGAAATATTGAAATTACATTTTGCCTTCCCCTAATGAGGGGATATTCAGTCGTAATATAATGGAAAGGTGCTGTTACGGGAACATTGATATTCCGACGCAATTCGATATGGGAGACCGCAGTTTGGAGACGTACTGTATCATTACCGTAATATGCAATGACTCATCAAAGATACATGGATCAAGCGAGACGAGCGGAAGGATGACCTGATTTGGAATAGTGCGCTCCGAGTGGGGCGCTGAGAAACAGTGAGACAGAGTTTGGAGCTAAAGCTGATTTCGAATATCACCGTATCAAGTCTATTGACTCCAAATAAAATGAAATCCCGTTTTGTGGGAGATGAGAGACCAAGACAATGTCTCGACAAAAAACGCCGTGTCCAGAAGACCTGAAAAGCCAACAGGTCTTCTATCCAATCTATAGATGAGAGTATGATATGATATATGGGGTTCTTTTTCCCGTGATGCCATCCGCCGCAAAAAAAAACCATAAAAAATTGACAAGTGAAGTTGGAAAAAATAGGATGCTCAGCCGGAGACATCCCATAAAACAAAAAAGAAAGAAAAAAGAAAAACGCCGGTTTCATATGCTTTCAATGCGTCATGCTCTCATACACCGCCAATATAAACGCTCGACAAAGGCTAGAATGAATTCGTGGGATGATGCATTTCGGTATTTTATGCAAGATGTGTTGAGATGAGAAGTGTCGTTGCGGAGTTCGTAGTTGTCGTGAGTCAGGAGACAAAAAAAAAGGTGTGTTTTGTAGGTTTTGTGTGTCCACAAGAATTGGTGACGAGAAGGAAAGGAAAGAAAGAGAATTAGTCGTCAAGACCAAGAATCTTAGGATCGCGACTGCTACCACTGCTGCCACCAGCGGAACGCTTCTTGAAGCCAAGCTTCATACCCATCTTCTTCCAAGGGTTCTCGGTGCGAAGCCTGGGGCTTTGGATGGGAAGATGCGGCTCGCTGGCAGGCGGGGTGGTGGGAGGCGTCATGGGCTCCTCGGCAGTGGGACTAGACTGAGGAGAGCTAGAGTCATCAGTCAGAGACAGGTAAGCCGACTCGCCGCTGGTGCTGACAAGGGCACCGGAAGTGCGTTTGCCAATGGCATGCAGGGCGCCGATGGACATGTTTGAGCGGTGGTGACCTGTTGCGGGAAGGTCCTTGGTAGATGACTGCGGGGAAATGCGCTTCGACACGCGCGACCGAACCCTTTTCATCGGGTGCTCGTCTAGGCTCGTCGATGATAGACTCATGTAGTCGTCAGGTCCCATGAAAGGTTCGGAAGGACCCATGGACGGGGAGGTGGTATGGCTGTTGACAAAGGGGAGGAAGATGGATTCCTCCATCAAGTCGTGGATGCGCTTCACGGCGGAATCTAACGTCTCAGGTACGGGCGGCGCAGGCACATTCTTGTACTGCAGAAGCTCATCTCGGACTTCGCTCGACAGGTTGATCTCGCGCGGTGACCCGGGGAAGATGTATGCAGTCAATAGGCGTTTCCAAAGCATTCGTAAGTGCTGGGTCTCGGGGCATTCCGATTCCATGACGGCGGAGCCCATTCGTTCGACGAGGGCATAGTAGGAATCGCGGTATCGGTTGGCCTCCATGGTGAATTCCAAGGTTTCGAGACAATGGTTCTGGGAGAGATAGGCCATGAAGGCGCTCAAGGTGTATGGGGGAGGAGCAATATTGGCCAGCACCTCGTCAAGAGTCGGGCGCATGGAGAAGGCCCCCGACGAGATAGCCAGGCTGACCGGCCGGGAGCCAGATGATTCCATATCCTCTTCAGAGTCGCTATCTGAGGAGGTGGGGGACAACTCGGGAGTTGCGGTAGGAGTGTGGTTCCGGAAGAAGAGGGACGGAGCCAACGTCTTCTTTTTAAGCATAGCGTATAGTGTGCGTCGGGGACCCTTAATCGGCTTTTTTCTTACCGGCCGTCCCCTGTTTGTGGGACGAGGCTCCAGCTTGTTTAAAAAAAGAGCGGTGGGTTATCGGGATACAGGCATATAGGATTCACAACACGAGTCAGGGATGAGAGGGTATATGGAGTATTATAGTTTATAAGAGACAGGGCAATATAAAATGAGATAATGAGGGAAAAAAATAAGAAGTGGAAATCAAGGCACTAAAGTAGAATAAAAAGAGCAAAGGGCGGATTCTGGAATCGAATCATTCATGACGATACGTTGGGTAATAGGTTACGGGGCACCTCAGTAGACATAAGTGGACCTACATGGGGGGGCACGCTAAACTAGTTTCTGCGCTCAAGTGGATCTTTCTTTCGATAAGATGTCATAATTATTTTTTTATTCTTTTTTCCTTTTCTTTTTTTCTTTTTTTTTCTTTCTTTTTGGTCTTTTTGTCTTTTTGTCTTTTTTGTCTTTTTTCTTTTCTTTTCTTTTTCTTTTGGGTCCCACTTTTCTCTTTTCTATTTCTAAATTCGGATTTATTTCGGTCTTTTTCTTTTCTTCGAATTTTCTGATTGGTATTGACTTTGGTCTTATTGCGGCGACACGCTGAACTCTCACGTTTGAACAAGCGCCTAGGATCTGCAAGGGATTACTTGAGAAAATGTAAAGAGGTAGTCCTCTGTCCAGATTAAAATGTGAGCATTGAACAACCTTAGAAGATCAAGTATTATGTAACATGTGTCTGTCCATATCCTTGTTACGATCACTCCACAATCCTTCCAGAAGTCATACGTGTAAGCTTCCACGGGTTCTGGAAAAAAAAACGACCAATGCGCCCAACGTGGCGAGTTTGAATTTTCTTCCCCTGAACTCCACCACGGAACACGAGGAACTCTTCCATGATTGATGCATTTTTCGACTATGCTACGGCGTACTCCGTACAATTTATGTCGCATATGCTATTTACCTTTTGAGACATAACTCCTATGTCTACTTCCTAATTCATGATAGACTCTTATCTCCCCCGGCCACTAGCACGCCATCCGAGACCGGAATGTCAATCCTCGACCCACGGTTCTGTGGTATTATAACACAAGAATGACCAACCAATACCAATAAAATACACGATAAGGCCGTGTCACGGCATTCTCTCCCTTGCATCGAGGGCACTCTTCCCCGGTTGCTTTGTCTTGCACGTCATTTAAAACCTCCCCTGTCACCTTAGATAGTGAAGTCAATGAGATTGGGAAACTCAAATCCAAATAAAAATATCGGCACACTACGGAATAGTTAGGGCTTGTTTTCAATGCCAATCTGCAGATCATTCCAAAGCCTGGTTCTAAAGTCATTTGTACCACATTGGAATGTCACACAAAAGCTCTTAATGTCTCTAATTAATAGAACATCCAACACGGGACTCGTGGACGCGTATGTGGAATTCACAGGGATTCGGCAAGGTACAACATTTTTGGTGGCAAAAGATGAACCCGATCATAGAATAAACTATACTATACTCCGTACTCCGTGCTCCACATGGGAATAGGAATAGTGTCCCTAACAGAAATTTTTCAATTCAATGCTACTCTATAGAAACATAAACTGGTGATCTACAAAAAGTATGTCGGGACTATCCGAGTAACCAATGTGACCGCACCCGGAACTGCCCAGACCTTCTAGAATTCTAGAAAAGCACATCAAAGGACTTGATGCACAGTCAATTGAGAAAATATGAAAGACATACTCCATACAATATAATGATCTGACCACTTCCCCCCCTGGAACGGACTCAAGTTCCACACCCACTTACCCGTGGAATCAGAGTTTTTTTTGTAGAGGATATCGCCACTATCATGATTCATGTTCTGTCCGAGTCTACCCACATAACCATATTATTGTACGGAGTAGAACGCCTACTCCATGCATACCAAGCCACACCATCCCTCCTAGTTGACATGGAGATCGTGACTTGTGTATTTTCTTTTTTCCGAAATAGAGTCCAGTGTGCTGAAATAATAGGCTCATACCTTACAAAATAGCCACATAAAAAGTTGAAACCCGAGAGCCGGGACTGGGAACTAGAGAGATCTGTCCGGAGGCTTCAAGGACCTCCGGCTTTAGAATATTCTTATCTACATCTAAGTTTCTTCGTAGATAAGAATATTCTATCAGTCTATTATATCTATTATATCTATAATCACATATGGAATACTCCGTAGAGTTGACATTCGATAGATTATGTCATAGACCTTTCTAAACGAACACTCTTAGCCGGGATAAGGTTGCTGTGAACATGGCTCAATGAAGCTTGGTTTTGCCTATCACCCTCATATTTGGATTTTGTCGACATAAAACGCTATGTGCAGGCATGATAGAGGCCATACCATACCAATTGGGTGATTGAGAGGCTAAGTCCATCAGACTAAGAACGGGACTATATTATTGCAACCTCGACGGTCAGATACTAAACCAGTCAGTCTTTTTATTTTTATTTTTATTTTAATTTTTATCATTTTATCATTTTATTATTTTATTATTTTTCGCTTTATGCAACTAATAAATTCAATCTGGGCACAGACCGTTTAAGAGGAACTGTCAAATGGCATAGAATAAGAATATGTCGTACGATAGAACAAGAGAATACCTACAGCCTACAGCGTGCAGATAGATAGGTAAACCGGCATTTCAGATACGTTGCAAATGCAATGCAGCAAACAAAAAGTAAAAACCACAACCACGCAAGACAGCATGTCAACCCCAAATAATAATGCCTCGCGATAACGCAGCACGCAATTACCGCAGCTATCACCCCGAAAAAAAAAAACAAACCACGCGCCTAGCAAAGACCAAGTTAGACCCACGGAGCCCACCTACCACGTCGCAAACCAAAACCCAGCCCGTATCAAGCAGGGACAGGGATACAAGCGATGCATAAGATATCCACACCTAAGACTCCCAAAGCCTCCAAATCCCCTTCGATCGTCCTAAGACTAAAACAAAATCGTAAGGGGAAAAAAAAAGGGGAGATCCACCCATTTCCCCGTCCACGGCAAGGATAACATCCCCACATCGGTGTGCACGGGATCAGGATGTGCCCTTACCGTGGCCGAGCTGGACGGTCTCCCCTTTTGTTCTTCCTTAGCGTGATGGGGATTGAATGTGTCTAGAACAATGGTTTTCTCTTGTTTAGCGAGAAAGTGGATATATGACTCTTCTCTTTCTTTTTTTTACGTTTTTTTTTATGTTCTCTTTATGAAAAACATCTTATGTTTTTATCTTTTTTATGGATGTCTTGTTGTTCATGCATGGGGTACATTTCCATTATGGCGCTACTGTAGGTCCTAATCCTAGCGGGGAATTAGTTTGCTAGTGGGAAGGGGGAGTAAGGGCTTTTTATTTTCCTTCTTTCATGTTCTTTCCATTGCTTTTTTTTTCTTTGGCCCTTTTTTATTCCATCGCGTGTATGAGGGGGCCGACAGGGTTATGGTCGTGATTGACTCGTGCATTTATACCCACAGTAATTAGTACCTGCACGATCCTTGACAACAGTGCCATCCATATCGATCACCCTTTGTGTCTTTACTAGTTTGTTCTTCACGAGGTTCTCACTATTTGTCGGTCTTTCCAGCCGATGGCATCGGTATACTTGCACAATTATATCACATATTCGATGCAATATAGCCGTTGTACATAAAGCAAAGTGATAGCCAAGCTATAGCTAAACACAAGTCAAGCAAGGAGAGAGAAAAAAAAACATAATAAACCAAGCAATATGTCCCCGGATCTACCCCTGAAACTTTCTTTGGTCTGTAATATATCTTGATGATGTGCAGCCGAATAGAATGGGGTTATTCAATCCTGGCAGGGATCGGGGCAATAATAGCAGGGATAGAAATTAACACCGAAAACTATCGTAAACAGTTGAGCCAGTAGCAGAGGAGGAAAGTAAGTAGCATGCAAGAAGAGTGCATATCCACACGGGATGATCTCTGATTTGGGAGAAAAGCAATATAGAACATATAACGCTGTTCCAGACCAGTGGAACGCCTCCACAACCCCTTCTCGCTTGAGTTAGCACAAGAAGATTGGAAGATAACAGAGCCGACAGAACTACTCCGTACGTACGGAGTAGTAGAGTACAAGGAAAAGTCACCCGGCAACCCAAAACAGCACAGTGTAGTCGATCAGACGGCAGATGCCGCGAATGACCTCACTTTTCTCCACTGTTTCAACTGCAATCTTGATTCTAGACGGAGCCCAAGGAATAAAAAACAAGACTGAATTAGCAAGAGAGCGACCGAGATCAACTCTAGACTCGTTTCACATCTCAGCTCAGTCCTTTGGGGGCTGTTAGGATAATTCTGGACACTAGAGTACTCGGCTCCTCGGCGCTACGTGAAACACCATTTGAATATTGTGAGGGTAATTTATTTTATCTTCAGCTATGGGAATATGTCTCTCGGGCTGTGGGGAATCTATTTGACTAGCTTGTTCTAGACTTCGTCTTATCACCCCAGGCGCTAAAGGTCATTGCTCTTTGATATTTTCTGGGTTTTATTGGAATTCTAACTACCGATAGCTAGCTATGACCATTGTGTTACTTATGGGCACTATAAGTTAAGTGACCTGATATATAAAATCCCGCAATTCACGGAGTACTCAGGTGCTATTCCGTTACTACAGTGTATGCGCTCCGGTCTCGGATCGGGAGTATATACTAATGCTTACTGTGTAGGGAATTCAAGCCGTTTCAGGTTACGCGCCTGGGTTGGCCTACACCATACCATTGTGATAGCCAAATTAAATTTCTATAGTTAGATTGGGTTGATCAACGCTTTCGTCAATTTATATGCCGAGATAGGGTGTGGATGGGCAAGTCGATCTCATACTCCATACCGGATACCCTCGGCATCCTCCACGTACCTAATTTCTATATATTCATCACATGCAGGGTTTCAATAGCTCGAACAATCCTTGTACATTCTATAATAATAACGTGCAATTAAGTAAATCACCCTGAATATACCAAAGTACCAAACCTCTCCCCTTATCACATCTATACGGAGAGTTACGGAGTACTCAAGTCCTATATGTACTGAACACCCGAAAACAAAACCCCCCTGTCAATAACTCCAAAGCCCAAGCTCAAACTCAAGTTCAGCTCCAAACCAATAATAACATGCTCTCACCAGACCAGCACCTAATCCCAAACACGCAACCAATCCGCACACAGGAGAACCAGCCCATCCCCGCAGAAAGCCCTCAGCCCACGCGCACCCATATGCACCATCACCATATGCACCCCAAAAAAGCAAACAGGAAATGTGGAAAAAGAAAAGGAAAAAAAAGAAAAAAAAAGAAAAAAAAAAAAACTCCTCTGCCTAGCTCCAGCCACGCCAAGACCAAATTGCCAAGCGGGGGAGGAGATAAATGCGGGGGAATATGCAATATGCATTGGCACACTCACATTCATACTGAAAACCACCCCATTACAACTACACTTTATACATTACACATTAAAACACGAGCCTATGAGCCCACTGCTACTTTATTCTGACTGGTTGCCCTGTCGGAGATCTGAATTGCTCTGCAAGGTGAACCGAAAGTAGTTCCCAGCCCTAAGCGGGGTTGTGGTTTATCCTGCTGGATGGGCGACGTTGGGTATGTATTAGGGATTCTAGATCCAGCGGATGGGTTTAGGGGTTCTTGGCTGTGTGTTTGGGTGGTGGCTGATGCATATCCGCATTCACTGCTATTGAACCGTTATTCACTTGCGCATGCAGCTGCATACCATGGGTGTCATTGGTCGGCTGGCACTGCGCTGCGCCATAGTATAACGACCTTTTCAAGGTTCTCTGCGGGTGGTCGTCGATTGTTACTGGTTATAGCTAAAGCACGGGGGTGAGCGGGATGGCACATGTATATCTATCCGTGTGGACTGTGTGGGAAACGGGCCCATTGGGTCATGGGGTTCATCTACCTGTGGTGCTTATGTTTTAGGACAAGGGATATGTCTCGGTGATACTTTAGGACATAGTTTAGAGTTTATGTCTGTTTCTGCAGAGTCTGGGGATGATCGATGATCGACAGTGGTGTTAACAACTGTATGTTGTGTCTTGGAGTTTTGGTTGCAATCATATGATTATTGACACATTCTTGCTAGGCTCAAGATGGTGATCCCAGGGATTGAGGTTGCCTTTGCTTTCCATTCCCCATGCACATATTCTGCACTACTAGATTGGGCAAGGGTTGTCGTTGAGACATACTACTTGGGGTATACAGTAGACGAATGTCATGTCTCCGCTGGACTCCTCCACCCCGTTTAAGAAGGTTACTCTGTAGAGTAACGTACATCATGCTATGACATGCCATGGACTAATGATCCTTGCATTAGTGTGTCATGTAGAGCTGCAGAATGGTCACGGAGTAGTGTGGCTGCACACAATGTTGTCAATTGGGCATTAGCCGAAAGCTTGTGATTGTCAGAGTGAGCAGACAAGAAGTGATTTGAAGATATCAAGGGACTAATAGTATTGACAAGGCGACAATACAACTGTAGGATATATACATGGTGTGGGGGAGTAGAAGGGTTAACACTTTACACTGCTACTTCACTTGTTTGGATATACTTCCAGTTGCTCGAGTTCACATATAGTTAGTTAGTTCTATGTAATAGCTACCTGGTTCGTGGAAACCTATATATTTTTATAGTACTAGCAATTGATACTGCTAAACGCCCGTTCACTCCTGGATGTTCTAAAGAAACATATCCTTCGACTCTGCAGTACCAACATGATATGACCAAGAGGATCTCTGGATATTGTTATACAACAGAAGCCTACAGAAAACCATCTTCCTGCCAGTATGTCAGTAGAGTATACAGCAACGGAAAACACAAAGGATATCAACTGATTTGATTTCCAATCTGCGTGCCAGCATCTTGAAGGCATATCCACCAGACCAAGTACAGAGCGAATAATACCACACAACAACTATGTATTTATATTGCTAGGCTTTACCAAGAGAGGATATTAAAAAAAATGCAAGATCTCTTATTACAGGAATTATTTATATACGCCGTACGAATAACTGCGGGAGACTGGTAAGAACAAACCAAATGAAAAAAAAGAAGAATGCTATCTTATGCCTACCAGTAACAAAAAAAAAACTCGCTTCTGAAACAGAGCAAGAAAAGTCAAAACAACAAAAGACGATTATAGACATGGACAATAGATCTTTGGAACAATCAAAGGGGCAGAGCACGCGGTTGATGGGAAAGCAGAACGAGAAAGGGGCGGGGATATATGCAATATGCTCTTCCTCCAGGCTCTGCATGCAATTATGAAGACCACACAATGGAAAGGGTATTTTTCCCCCGGATGCACATAGGATGTGAGAAAATAACAAGAATGACAGGACCATGGTAGACGGGCCAGAGAAAATAAAGCACCCAAATAGAAACGAGAGTTGTCTGGTGTGCTTGTCCAGTTGATGAACAGGACGAAACGAGATCGAGAGATGCATGCTAGTGACATGGACAAGCATGGCCCAAGTTCAATCAATTTTGATTGTCATCTCTCGCAACTCGGTCCGTCCTCAGGGCGGATTTGTGTCATTTAGCGTTGCAAATTCTCATGCGGGGCTTGAAGCCATTGATCAAAGTTGTTTGTCTCCTGAGCCAGCGCAAGAAACAAGATCCCAGGGCGGCGCGCCGCGAATCAATGGCATCGAAGGATCTACCGATGAGTACCTGCCCGTTTGAAAGACCAAGGGTTGATATTAAACGGTGCACGCCGGATATAGTGATGAGACTGAGGAAGCGAAATCGAAAACATAAGACAAAACTCTCACAAGTTCGCCGTTCCGAGTCGTAGCACCATGAAAGAGTGATGAGACGTAACATCAATGAGAGAAAGGTTGTTCCTACCCACAGTCAAATGTAAAGGCTGAAGGATCGAATGGGACAAAAAAGAGTATGGCCAGAAGGTGATATAGGCCGAGAAGCGCGATTCTTGCTCGGCGAAGCGGCTCTGACCACTTGAACACAAGGCAAGAAACGAGCGAGAGGTGAAAGTAAACAAGAATAAAAACAAAGAAATCCCATGCAGACCTTCTTAGGCCATTTTCTGACACGAAGGGCAGGAAGCAGAGGTGAAAGCGTGGCGCGGTAGGTCTAAATGCACCATCGCTTCATTTGACTGGTATTCAACCTGGATCCTGAGATGAGCTGGGCGCTCAAGTGATGCGGCACAGCCGAATCACCTACCGCAGCACAGAGCCTTCATCAACTTCTGCGCGAAAGTGGGCGGCGCCTCAGGGGTACCTGGGGTACCAAGGGGCTGTTGGTTACTCAGCCCCGGGTTCCCTGGACTTCCGTTGCGACCGGGGAGGTGGGCATTGGAGTTTTGGAACTGTGCCTGGGTTGACGCGGCCGGAGTCGATGCTTCCACCCCCGCGCTCTGGCGTTTGGGAGGCATGCCGCCGCCGCTTTGGCGCTCGCGCGTCTTTCCAGCTCCAACTTTGGCTGGAGAAGGAGGCGGGGGCTGCGCGGCGTTTAAACGGTCGGCTGTCACTCCGGGACGTTGGTTGTTGCGGAGCTCTCTTGCATGCGGGTCGCGACCGGACGAGTTCTGATGCTGATTGTGGAGATGCGACTGAGAGGAGTAGGACTTGTAGTCCCAGCCCCGTCCGTTGTTGAGCTTCATCCAGTCGTACTCGCCATCCTCGACCTCGCCAGCGTTCTTAAGAGCTTGTGTCAAGATATCACGGAGATAATCATAATCAGGAGTGTCCTCAAAACCAAGGTTGCGCACATAACTTAGGTACTTGTTGAATTCTTCTGGCGGGGTGATGAGCAAATGAATATGGATATGGGTACGAGTGAAATAACATACCTGGATAACTCTCACAGAGGTCCTTGATTGCCGTCGTTTGCTTCTTCTCGCCAATCTTCTCATACTTTTGCTTGTTGGTAGCAGCCTTCAGGCCCTGCCAGGGAAGGCCACCCCTCAAGAAGTACATGAAGACATGACCGAGAGCTTCCAGGTCATCACGTCGAGATTGCTCACGGCCCAGATGTGTGTTGATACTCATGTAACGAGCAGTGCCGGACAAAGATTTGCGCTCGCGGTAAGGGATGTGTTGCTTGGTCTTGGGATCGCGGTATTGCTTGGCCATACCAAAGTCAACCACGTGGATAACGTTGGCAGCCTTGGTTGATGGCCGGCCAATAAGGAAGTTGTCTGGCTTGATATCGCGGTAGATGAGATTCTTCTCATGAATCGTTTGAACACGCGAAAGCTAGTCACGGTTAGCCATGATTCATCTTGTGATTTCAAGCAGGAAAAACGCACCATCTGCTTGGCTACCATAACAACAGTCTTTGTGGAGAAGCGGCGGTTGCAGTGATCGAAGAGATCCTCTAAAGAAGGACCGAGAAGATCGATGACGAGGATGTTGTGCAGACCCTCCTGCCCGAAATAGTAGACATTGGGAATACCAGCTGATTTCAAGTTAGAGGGCATTTTTGTCTAGCTGGATCCGGATTACTTACGGCATCCAACCAGAATCTTGTATGTCCGGTACTCATCGCGGAGTTGAGGTGCATCGCTTTTCCGGGGTTCCTGATATCAGGTTAGCCGGGAGGGGGCTTGCCGCGACAAAGGGGAAAGGGGAACATACGAATTTGATGGCGACCTGCTGGTTGTTCAGGAGGTTGGTGCCCTCAAAGATGACACCAAAGGAGCCTTCACCGATCTTCTTGCCCACACGGTAGTGGACACCCACCACGTTTGACGACGAGGAGGCCATGGATTCAAGAGTAAGGATTGTAATCCGCGGAGAGGAGACCTTGCTTCAGGGACGTAGACACGTGATTGATGCTATCACTGGGCGCAGTCAGCACACCCGAAGTCTGGGAACGATGAAAGCGATATATCAGAGTCTAGTCACATACATCACAATGACCTCTATTCTTTTCCAACCAAAGTAGCTCTAACAGGCTCAATGGGATCTATTCGCCCAATAGCTGACGTCCTGGTGATGATGAAAGGAGACAGGGTGGCAGACGGAATGCACAATCGGGACAAGATCAAAGGGACGCAGGATGTGTAGCCGGAGAAACCAAATACAGGCGGAATTGGCAGTGCTGAGCAATAATTGAGATGTTCGTGGGTCCTTTTTTGACGGTCGGACGTGACGAGCTGGGGTTGAAGCCGGGGGGGGGATTGTAGACAAGCCAAAGAAAAGGGTAATAGAAGGGAAAAACAAAACACACAGGACACTTCAACCTACTGCGAGTACGAGCCGCACTGAGCAGTGGTTCAAAGATAGACCAGAGGACCTGAGAAGGGGGAAGATGGAGAAGAGAAAGGGAAGGTGCAACACTAAGAGAGAGACAGGGAGCGGAGGGTATTAGGTGTGTATTGGTAAAAGACGCCCTTGGGGGGGTGCAGGGACTGGCGGTCACTAGTGTACAGTGACTGTATGGTAACTTTGGGATTGGGGGGAAATCTTCGCTGAGACTTATAGGCCAATGATCTTCATTGTTTGCTCCATACTCTCTACTCATATTAAAAAGGCTTGCCCTTATACAATGAAATTTCAAGATTACTAGGGAAAGCCACCAAATTGGCTTTTGAATGTTCCTATCTTGTATCTAACTACTCCGTACTCCGTACTCTGCAGCTGGCTCAGACCTCGGCGCTTCCGAAGCGGCTCAGCCTCCAGGGCTGCATTAACCAGGCACAATATCAGGCAGAGTACATGGATATGTATGCATGGGCTACATTCATCATGGGTATGTAGGGGTACCTATATTTTTTTTGGGAGAAGAGATCGGAACCGGGGCTTGAGTCCGAACATATTAAGGCTGATTCATTTTTTTCCTTTCAGGGGAGGAGGGTTCCCGTCTGGAATTGGCATGGAATGCGGTTAATCAGGTAATATCAGGTATTAGGTAATATCATGTATCAGGTATCAGGTAATATTACCGTCTTGGCAGGAACTCAGTCTCCCATCACAAATTGGCTCTACAAAGTACTTACAGATACGTATGTACAACTTTAAGTTGTATATGATATATGTCTAGGTCTCCAGCCTTCGATATGACATGTCCATCAGATAGCCCGTTGGTGAAAAAAAAAGGGTTGGAAGCTAATCCCTTATCGTTACATTACCTACGTAGGTATAGTCGATATCGTGACAAACGGCTCCGTATTCATTGCATCCTAATGGTCTTCGGGAATGTCCTCAGCTTCGCTCCCGAGCTCATTCTCAACCATGTCTTCATCACTGTCCTGGCCGGCATCTTCATCATCCTCATCGTCATCTTCTTCACTACTAGACCCGCTACCTTCACTATCGTCACTGTCGGGGTTATAGTCTTCTTCCTCTTCATCCTCTTGGTCTTCAAGCTCCCGCTGGGCTTTCTGGAGCTCGCTTTCATCCTCACCGGCTGCCTCGGCCGTGGGTGCCGCTGCATCCTCTCCGCCAGCTTTATTGACATTGTAGACCTTGGCGCGCCGCGCCTCTGCGAGACTAGCATCTTGGAGACCGTGTCGTTTGATATAAGTATCGATCCCCGAGAAATTATCCTGATCGATCATCGAAAATTCGAATTCCTGGATGTCTTCCTCGGAGCCATCTGTCGGGCGAGCCATGACGTTGAGATTGAATGTCCGTTGGAGGACGGATGTATACGAGACAGAGTCAACGGTAGCAAATGAAAAGAACAGAAGGGGTTTCTTGAATGCAAATAAGATACCCGTAGAAAGAAGGAAGAGGTAGCCTGGCACAAGCCAAAGTATGTTAGAATGATCGAGACTAAACCCAAAATCACAATGGCTTGCAATTAAATGGAGATATGGATATAACATACCTTCTTTACTACCGCGGAATGCCTTGACATGGTATGCTTTCTCGCCCTTTCGGTGCGCCTCAGGCATGGCACTGACAAATTGCTTATCATCAGGGCGCACAACACTGGTGTGAGGCATGTTCTCATTCAGAATTTTGCGAATGAATGCCTCGGCCGATTCACCGGGACCGTGGCCAAGCTGCTCCCCATTTCCTGAGAATGCAGCCTTGGCTGGTCCATCGGCTATCGTAAATACCATAGCTTCGGACGCCGTTGTTCCCTCGGGCGGGGGTGTGATACCATCGGCGTACTCGGGAATGATACAAAAATTGAACTGTTTTTGTGTCTTCTCCGGCACAGGGAGACAGAGGGCATGTCCTAGTTTAATAACAGGTCATGTTAGCAACTCTCTAAATGATTTTGCTGAAACAAATAATTATTTTTCCGGTTCAAACTCACGAATCTTATCCATAGAAACACCAAATTCAATCTCTTTCGTAGCTTGATTCCTTGCCCGAAGATACTGATGTCCAGCAGTGATCTCAAGCGTAAGCTTCTTCCTCTGCGGCGTAGAGAACGAGACATCTTGAACATAAAACTGAACTGGCGCATTGCCGTCTTTCATGTTGACTGACGCCTGCGCAGTCTCCCCGGAGTCCCCATTCTGAAGCTTGCGCTTTTTAGCGGCAGGCTCATCAGCGGCTTGGGGCCGCGAAGGGAGGGTAGTGTTGGCAGTCCTGGCCAGCAGGCTGGAGGTATATTTCGCAAGATCTTCGAGCAGAGGTTTATGCTGTGGTGTTGTACCTAAATGGTGAAACCCATTGGCGACTGTCAGCAGGTGTTCGACGGGGTCATCGAATGGGGACGTGGATGCGCTGTTGGCTACGCACCGATCGCATCGTACACTCGCTTCTTCAGCAAGGGTTCCGTCGCAAATGCCTCCTCAATGGCGGCGATGGGCGCGCCTTTAGAATTAATTGAGGCAAATGCCATCTTTTTTTGCGACTGCTTTGGTTCAAGATAACAGCAGTGCAGGGAGATGCAGGTCAGTTGGAGGATTGGGGGATGGGCATAAGAGTGGACCCGAAGTATCCGCATTGACTGGAACCCTAACTTGGGGGCCATGTACGGATGGATATCTACATACTCTATGAATTTAAAAGATGCAAATCCGAAATAACTTTATCAAGAAATACATATATGAGTGAATGAAAAGCTTCATACTAGAATACAGTGGTGTGGGTACACAATGCTACATGGAAAAACCCCCCTCCTCCGACTTCCCTCTTCTTCCCCCTAATTAAGCAGCTTGCTTGGACTTTGACTTGGACTTCTTTGGCTTCTGGAGACGTGATGCGTTTTGGATGTGGTTGTTAATGAAGTTGATGGCATCCGGTGTCAATATCCCATTCCCGTTGGCATCCAAGTTGGCCTTTCTTGCTTCCGCACGTTGGGCAATCTTCAAATTTTTGGCATCTGTCTTCGGTGTCATCATAGAGACAGTATTTCTGTATTCCTTGCGATAGTCCTCCTTCATCTTCTCTTTCAGGTATTCCGGATCGTGTCGAGTGCGGAATCTGGAGTATTTGTTGCGCAGCTCATCGATGACGGTTGAGGGCATAGGTGGCTGCTCCAGTGACGGTGTGAATGTGCTGGCCTCAACTGCCATTCGTGTTGTGTCCATTTCGCCGTCGGTGATGACAGGCTCTTCTTCCAATGGCCAGGGGATCTCGATGTCCAAGCCTGAGACATAGCGAGTGAATCTTGGGAGCTTGCTGTGTTCACTTCGTTCGGTATACGGCCCGGCGGCATAAGCGTGCTGGACAATGACGTCCTGCATCTTTCCGGTCTTTGTGTCTTCCAGCGGAATGACATGTCGGATGTCGTCGAAAGACACGGGGAAGGATTGTGGTTGAGTATCACCTGTGTGCCCCATTCTGTCTTTGGCCCATGCAGGAATGATCACGTCGGCCTAATTGAGAAACAGCAGTGAGCGATTTTGTTTTAGTGACCAAGAGGTCATTGACCTGGATGAATGGTTCGCCGGAGACATACCATGTTGATACCCTTGATGAGGACAGTCTCACTGTCCCGGTTGACCTGCTGAATCACATTGATCTTTCCCTGATCCCGTCCCCGCACAACGCAGACCCGGTCACCTTCGGCGAAGAGGACATGCCTCCGTTGTTCGTGCTTAGGGAGGCGCGGCGGGTGCAAGACGGAAGCATCCTGTCCACCATATGTAGTGCGATGCAGACCAGAGTCTCGCATGGGAGCAAGAGGCCCCTTTTCCCAGTCTTCCCAGCGGTTCTTTCGTGCTTCTTGGAATTGACTAGACAGCGCGCCGCCGAAGTCCTTCCGCGCCCGCCGAATCCCAACACGTTCCAACAATTCCTGTCGTTCATGAGCTTTGTTGGTTCTTTTAAGAGCCTGCTTCCGCGCTGAAGCTGTCCGCTGGATAACTCTCTGCATATTGGGTGTTGTTGTTCAGCAATGGCCGAACGTTTGTCTCTGCCTCGGAATCCCCGATTCGCGGATCGAAAATTGAGGGTGTCCGATGGTGCCACGTGATCAAAGTCAATATGCATTATGTCAGCACTCGCTGCGCCCGTGGACTGGGGCAGTAAACATTCAAGGAGCCAAGTCCAGACCACATTTTGCATTCTAACTACATGCTAGTTGGTGATTTAATCGATAATGTTTTACTATTTCTTTGAAATTTAGTTATATGTAACCCTCTCTACCTATAGGAGGATACTCCTCATGGAAAATTCAATTTTTTTCGGGAACAATCGACAGTCCTCAACAACGCCAGCAAAAACTCATCTTAGTGAAACCCAGGGCTTATGGATAGATCACTGCATAAACAGCTCTCAGTCATAGCTCACTGGTCACACTCAAGTTCTGGGGCCATGACCCACCTATGAACCATACCCAGGTGAAATGGATGCCATCGTAATACCAAAAAGATATCCGGGAAACGCCATGATTCAAGTTTTATACATGAACATTAGGAAACAACTGATGGCCACTAAACAGTGCCGCTGTAAAATGCGTCCAGCCATCTATGTTTCGGACCTTCCGATTTCCTGCAAGGGCACATCAGAGCAAAATTATTCGTGTGGCGGTCGTTTCCTAGCAGAGCTCGTTAGTTTTCGAATGCCGACCAAAGAAACCAACTTGTCTCCAAGCATCCTCTAGGAATCAAGAAATACAAACACGGCCTGTGAGATGCGCACGGTTGAGATAATCGTTCGGGAAGATGCGGTGGGCTGGACCCGCTATACAACAACAAGCGCCCATAAAACGACTGAACACTTCGGACGTGTTCTTGTCATCTTTCCATACCCCCGGGTCATCACAGTTGTCTTCTACTCCAAAATCCAGGAGATTAGGCTCCTTATTGGGAATATCATAGCCTGGTCATTCCATCGAGGGTTCTAGCCACAAACGCACCGACTGTGGGGGGATGGGGGGACTAGACTATTGCAAGATGAGATGCTTGGTCCTTCCTCATTAGTGTCCATAGGGCAGTAAAAAAGTTCGTGATTTGGTTGCGGCAATACATGATTTTGAGTGATCCACACTGATACAGCGTAGTTCGAGATCACTGTTGAACGCTGCTTCATTATGCAGGCCATATAACATAGGTACCGACATGGTATCATAGCTTTGGAAGGGATATCGCACAACACATTAAGGATGGCCATAGGAGGCCGATGTAATGTCGAAGGCGAGAAGAACAAAAACATTGACTTTTCGATTCTTATTGGACGTAAAAGAAGTCGGCTCAAAGAGTAGACATCAGTACTTTGAAAACTAGTAACTATGTATGTTGTATTGCACGCGAGTATCAGGACGTGGAACCGGATTAAAAAGTCCTTTTTGTGAGCAGCATTTGCTTATGCGCGTTGAGCTTTTGATTAACTTGCTCCCAAGGTCTAGGTGTGCTTCCACCAAGTCATTAGTGAAAATTTGGGGGTTGGGATGAAGAGGGAAATCTGTTCATGGGGTTGTACAACATATGTATATGAGATCGCTAGGTCTACTATACTATGCCCATCGAAATTGTGACGTTCAATCCATGTCGAGCGGCAAATGAACCGACACCAATAAATATTTCAAGTGTGTATACAAAGTAGATTCTGTTAGCGCTGATCAACAAAGCGCTAAAGCATTTACATTTACTTCGTACCTGGAAAGGATTGCGTTCTCCTATTTTTGTCTTCAAGGAACGACTTAATGGCTTGTGGCTTGTGGGCGCAAGCTCCAGGATTTGGCCCCTGTTTACTATTTTTAACCGGCACAGCGCGATCATTGGAGCCGGCAATATATCAGCTCCACTTTCAAAACAGCAGCTTCAAGAATGTTGTAAAATCATGTAAGCTCAGCGGCAAGCAAAGGGGGTAAAATTTGGATGGTTTGGTTGAATAAAGACCAAAATTCTATGATTTAATTCCCCCAATGGTTTGACAACACATTTAAGTTAGTCCGGGAACCCCCTGGGCGCGGTAGCAAATGAGACGGGGGGTTGCCAGCAGAGAGGCCAGCAGAGAGGCCAGCAGAGAGCGTGAGATCGTTGAAAACTTCCACCTACAACGTAGTCAGTACGTGCTGAGAGCTCCTAGGGAGCAGATCAATGCTAGAAGCAACTGAGATGCAGGGAACGCAGGGAACTATGGGAGTGATCTTCACTGGCCAAGTACAGCATTTTGGGTAAATATTACCAGTGTACTTCCCATAGCCCTGGAGGCAGCCACGTAGTAGACACTGCCCATAGAAGATTGCACATCCCGGCAGGGTAGTACATAATACGTGAAATTTAAGGACGTGGAGGTAAGAAATCGTCATGGTAGCCTTTTATTTTTGATGCGGTGAATGTTGCTGGATGTGTGTACCTTGGCATATCGCCATAAATGTAGGTTTTAGGTGATTGAATGAATAGACCGACTTGGGGTTGCTTAATTTCTCAAAGAGAACACATCTCAGACACCTTAGTGGAAATGAAATCCAGAATAGAGCCATAAGAGGAACTGATATCACATTTTGTTCATATCAGATACCATAAATTTCATAGCCACAGGTGGCTGTGCTGAGCTACAAAGAACAAAGTGGGCCGGATGTTGTGGATGGGGGGTTTTTCGGGCCTTAGCCACACATAGTTATTTCGGGCTGTGTTCCTATTAAGTTCGGTTTTTCTCTCTTCTTAACCTGGGAAAAAGGGGAGAGGTAAAAGCCACATGTAAAAAAAAAGGGCAGCCTGAAACTCAGGGGGTACACATGGGGTATGTGTGTGATTGTAGTGTGTTGGCACGAATACTCTGTAAAGGAGTAACGTACTTCCAATTGTTATGTACACATACCGATACCAAAAACTGTACTACATACAGAGTACTGAGCCAGTACTTTTAAGGCGACCATATGCGCAAGTCGATACATCTGCTAGAACCTTTTACACGAAGGAACTCCAGGGGGAAAAGCGCCACATTACCGATACACCAGCAACAACAAATACCGTATACTGCCACCGCCCTCCGTTGTCTGGCCTGGTCTTCTATCTTTCTCTCCTCCACCTCCAAATCATCATTCCATCGTCTTTTTTCCATCGCTTCCCATCGGAAATACCTACTCCATCTTCCTCATTTCCCTAGAGCTATTGCTGCTGGCACTAGCTGATTTACTGCATTAAATCTAATACACCGTTGCGCCTTTGAACACTGTATGGGATCACCCTTTTCCTTTTCCCCCCTCCTCGGGAGCCTGGCTTCGCCCTTTCTTATTGATCGTCTTGTCTCTGTCACCCCCTCATGCCTGTAGAGATTCTTCATTCTTGAAACTCTAGGAGTTGCGGGGCTCCCTGATCCTTTCCTGCTTATTTGCCCCCTATACTGACTTGTTCCTTATCAAGATGGCCGAGATCCGTCGCAAGCTCGTCATCGTCGGCGATGGTGCCTGCGGTAAGACCTGTCTGCTCATGTGAGTACTGAAAGTGACTCTCTTATCGAGGGTGCTCCCCCAAACCTCCGCGTTTACTTTTTAGTTCGGCCGCCTGACTGAAGTTTACAGTGTTTTCTCCAAGGGCACCTTCCCCGAGGTAAGCTCCTGTCCATACCTGAAAGCTTCGATTCCCGAAACCACGACACAGGAATAAACGCCGGAGAAGCATAATTCAAGAAGGATAATCTGACTTTGTTTCCGTCAGGTCTACGTCCCCACAGTCTTCGAAAACTACGTCGCCGATGTCGAGGTTGATAACAAGCACGTCGAGCTCGCTCTTTGGGATACTGCTGGCCAGGAAGATTACGACCGTCTCCGTCCTCTCTCATACCCCGATTCACATGTGATCCTGATCTGTTTCGCTGTGGACTCGCCCGATTCGCTCGACAACGTCCAGGAGAAGGTGCGTGTCTACCCTCGAAGCAAAGAAATGTTTGGGTGCGAACTGGACCAAATGTGCTGACGTACTATAATAGTGGATCTCCGAGGTTTTGCACTTCTGCCAGGGCCTCCCTATTATCCTCGTCGGTTGCAAGAAGGATCTTCGCGATGACCGCAAGACTATTGATGAGCTTGCCAAGACCTCCCAGCGCCCCGTCTCGGCAGACCAGGTACGCTTTCCCGGCCCCAATGGTGAATCCATTATAAACTAATATACAACTACAGGGTGAGGAAGTCCGCAAGAAGATCGGTGCCTACAAGTACCTTGAGTGCTCTGCTCGCACCAACGAGGGTGTCCGTGAAGTCTTCGAGGCTGCTACTCGTGCTGCACTCCTGAAGGCTGTCAAGGGCAAGGGAGGCCGCAAGTCTTCTGGCAAGAGCTGCCTGATTCTCTAAACGAACCAATTGTTGAGGTGGCCTGGCTCGAGCAAAGATAATACGTATGAGAGCCTCCACGAATTACAATTGGTGACGTTATTCTCGGAAAGGAGGAGGGCTTCATGGCCTGCATGCGAAAATGTGGATAATATCGAATCCAGGCACACGAGTCGTGGAGGTTTCCCTCCACAATTCAGCTGGTCGACCTTGTGTTTTTCTTTTGCCTTTATTTGCAGAATTTGTCTAGGGAGGCGTTGTCTTCATCATAACCCTGTGGGCTTTTCTTTTTCTTTTCCTCTACTCTTTCTGACGCCCTGAATTTTCAAATGCCAAACCGCCTTGAGGTGGCAACTATAAACCAACTGAAAAGCATCGAAAAAAAGAACTCAGAATTGGAACAATCAGGAGATGAAGAGGGGAAGCCATTCAGTGTAGCACCGGTCGTGCAATTTGGTTAACGCCGTGACTCGCCTTCCCTTGTCGAGTTCCCCCTGTGTCATAGATTCTTGTCCCTGCGGTTATCTCCCCATACGCGAAGAGCTTGATTCGGCTTTTACTGTTTTCTCTCCCTCCTTTACTACATTTGTTTTTATGTTACAGCTTATGCATGGTACTGTCTATTTCCATCTGATGTGTGTACTTTGTCATGCCTAGTCCCGTAGTCTGCGTAGCCAAGTGTCTGTAAAGCTGTAGATGATCCAGTGCTTTCAATCACTGAAGTATTTCAAGAAATTCCATATCCATTTTCAAAATCGATTGATTATAGTGGCATATGTATATGGATACCTATTTCTGTATACACACATAGAAGAACCCCACAAGTCCGCATTCCACTCCAAGCCCCCATCTTAATTACCGATTCAAACTCAGCAGACCCTCAATATAGCGTCTAGCGTCTATGCCAAGCCCTTCAACCAGCTTCGACGGCGCCATATCCGCAGTACGGGAAGACCCCGTCAATCCAGTGGAAGAAGACGCACCGCCTAGATCACGGAAGAAGCGAGCGCCACTGCTGACACGGCCATGACTTGCCGGGGAAATGTAGTCACTCGCTTTACGGACGAGGAAGGCCTCCTGAGGCGGAGGAGGCGGAGGAGGAGGACATGCTTGGGACTGATTTGCTGAAAAGGGGTCATCGTTGTTGGTTATGTATGAGAGGGCGGCGGATGAAGAAGTGGCGGATAGTGCAGTCGGAGTTTGAGTTGGGCTGTGTGGGATGCGGACCCAAACGACCCACCATCCGCGGTGGGTTTTGCTTGTGCGCTCGAGCTCTTGCGGGCGGGACCGCGTGTCTGTGTGTGTTGATAGGAGGCGGTGGTGGATTGCTAGGCTTTCAACGCGGGACCAGAGTGGAGGGGTTGATGTTTGGGAGAGGGATGGGGATGGGGAGTGTGCTGGTGAGCTGATTGGTTGGGTGGAGGGGGAGGTGATGCTCATGCTGGGGATGTTGGGGATAGAGGAGCGGATGGTTAGGTTGGATGGGTCGTAGACTAGGTCGTAAACTGGATGGGTTCGAGTGGAGAACCGTTTATTGGGGTCCGGGGAGGTCTCGGACATGGCAATTCGAGAGGCTGCCATTGATGGGGATGTTGATGATAGAAGGGGTTTCTGAAGAGGACCAAGTTGGTGGTGTATGCTCGAGTACAGTGATGGCGATGATAATGCTGGTGTTTGAGGATCAAATAGGAACGTAAACATGAATGGTTGGTTCTGGGGTGGTGTGTTAGCGAGCTGATTTGCATGGAATAATAAGGAAAGCACATACCACATATATCACTACTTGAAGCTTTGTCGGAATAGTGTCTGGCCCACCCCCCAGATGCAAATGTAGAGTTCTATGCACTATGCGAGTCTTGGGCTTGCCGTTCTCTGATTCGGGCTCTGGGCTTCCTTCTTCTAAATCATCCAATTTTGCTAGATCATCACGAGGCCCAAGAACAAAATGGCCCAAAGGACTGTTCCTCGTGCTGTTTCGATGTTTTATACCGGCCTGAGGCGATTGTAGAGCACTAATGGGCTGATTTTTTGGGGTTGAGACGTTTGAATTAGATTCATCTTGCATGGGAGTGGAACTTTCAGGCGGCGTAGATGTCGACTTTAGAGAGAAACTCCAAGAGGAGCCATATCCAAGAGTGAGATATTTCATGACCGTCTCTGTTGGAAACCCTGGGTTCTCGCTGTTTTGCTCGGTGCAAAGTGGCGATGCCTCATTTGTTGCTCCTGCTTGATTTTCCTCAACGACTTCCGGAGGTGGCTGCGGTGCTGCTGTTATGAGCGGACGAGGTATACCTGGCTTAAAAGCGCGATCCGGCGTGGAGTGCTGAGGGGCATCTTCCGAAATTTGCCTCCCACGCTGCTTTCGTGGTTTACGGCGACGCAGCGAGGTTGGGTCCCGCCCAACTCCATACGCAGCATCCCCAAACCGATAAATACATTCCATCCAATGTGATATATGCGCCAATGAGTGCCGAGAAAGAGCACCGACACCTGTAAATACCACACCATCGGCTGGTCGAGGATCATTATCTGCCCCAAGCCATCGACTTTGGTTATTTGAGCTTGCCGAAGCCGGGGACCCCTCGAACTGTGGAGATGGATCGCCAAACCTAGAGACAACCAAGTCCACCAACCCGTCGGTCCTGGTCACAAAGTCTTCAAGTACTTCTCTTTCCCCACTGCCCCACTCTTCCTCCCCGACGCCGATCCCCAACTCCCCTCCCGCAGACAGTTTGATGCCATTATAGATTTCGACAATTGGGTTCCCGGTCAACAGAAGTTCCCAATTCCACGCAAACTTCTCCCAGAAGCGCTCAAGGAACAGACAAAAGGTGGACCTGCCGACTTGATGGAGGATGTCGTCCAATTTGAAGTCATGGTGTAGGAGGAATTCCGAATGGGCGCGACGTAGTTGCTGGATCAGTAGAGACGGCGGTCCCATCTCTCGCGACGAATAATGAAATGCCGGAGAGTCAGGTGCTCCGGGGGATCTCCGGGCTAGATCGACAGGGATTCGAGTTAGGTCGATTGACTGGCTTAACATGAGCTTTGTGATCTGTGCCGTTATCTCAACCACTTACGGCAACAATCCACCAGTCCTTCTCCAACTCAAGCAGCACAACCCTCACTTTGTCCGTTTCGACATATTCTAGTGTCTTTCCAGCGGAGAAGTTACTGTAAATCAAGCACGATTAGATTGGTTCATTTGCGGGGTTGCGGGGATGCCGACCTAGCAAAGTTGACCATGCCCTGCGCCAGACCTATCTGGCGCAATCTTTCATTCCCTTCATCTTCTGAACATTTGTTTGATTCACCTTCTGCTGTGGAGCCATCGATTCGCCGTGCGTAGCTCGATTTTGAAGTATAGAACACGATCTGGTCTGCTATCGTCTCATCGGTAGGTCCGAGGGTCGGGTTATAGATGGCAAGGTACGAAAGTTGAGCCGGAATCACCGAATCCTGATCGCTTTCACGCATCGCATCGTTAGATGGAGCCTGGAAGTCACACCAGACAGGCAACAACAGTAATGGTTGAAAGAGAGAGGCATCCGAAGTGGGATCTGAGGTGGATGTTGACATCACGTGGTTCTTATCGATAAGCTACTATGGAAGCTTCAAGTTTCGGCTTTTCAACTTCTGGCAATTACCCACTAGAATTATGTGGATTATTCCAGGCCCGGGGAACCTACGTCTCTGCAAGAGACCGTTGGTCCTTCGAGGGCTTGCTTTTAGGCCATATGCTACCAAGACCTCCGATCCACTCCGCATTCTATTTTGCGGCTCTGATGAATTCAGTATCGCCCACTTGAAAGCTCTCCATGCTTATCATTTGAAACAGCCAGAGCGTATTTCCTCCATTGATGTCGTCTGTAGACCTGGAAAGAGAGTTGGAAGAGGGCTGAAACAACTCCGGGAAGGTTAGCTTCAATTCATGCTTCCTCGAATGACTGTGTTCTGATTTAATTTCCCTCAGTACCGCTCAAAGCGGCCGCATCTGCTCTCTCGCTTCCGATTCATGAGATTGATACCTTCACTGGGTGGACTGTACATAATGCCAAAACTCAACCCAATTCGTATCTTCACTGACTGTGCTAGCCCCCGACCTCCCCGAACGGTCACATAAACCTAGTGATTGCTGTGTCATTCGGACTTTTTGTTCCACCGCGCATATTGAATGGTGCCAAGTATGGGGGCTTAAATGTGCACCCCTCGTTATTACCGAAGTACGTGATTGTGATATGATTAAAAAGAGTAAGATGATTGACCTGATTGACTAGCTTCCGTGGTCCTGCACCGCTTCACCGTACTCTTCTCGCCGGCGAGACCACCACTGGTGTGACAGTTCAGACCTTACATTCAAAACACTTTGATCACGGGGTGATATTGTCACAAACCCCGGCTCCAGGGCTTGACATCCCCAATCTAGAGTCATGCACCGTCCCGGAGCTGGTGGATTTCGTTGCACCTAAAGGAGCACAAATGCTCGTAGAAAGCATTGAAAAATGTCTATTTGTTCCTCCCATTGCAAATGCTGGTGCTGAACATACCGGAAAGTTGAAACACGCACCTAAAATCACACCAGAGGACCGGCATATCAACTGGGCAAACTGGACTTTGGCGGAAATCAACAGACGTAACCGAGTGATTGGACCTCTCTGGAGCAAGGCCCTCTGTGCAAGCAATCCTGCAGATGGACCTCTGTTATTCCAACAGAAACGAGTTATTCTCACAGATATTGAGGAGGTTGATCCGCCTAAGGGATGCGATGCGTTCTCAATCCTCCCCGGTCTGCTGTTTACAAATGCTTCCTATCCTGTCGAGCCAAAGAAGTCGCGGCAGCTATACGTTTTTACTGCCGATGGCAAGGTTCTGCGCATCAACCGGATGAAAGTGGAAGGCGAACAAGATGCAGAGGGTCTGCGAGCTGCTATCAAAGCTCGCATGTTCGGTGATCGATCATTCCAATATGAAGGCCGGGATCTGACTCCCTTCCGCAACTCTCTTGTATAAATACGATAATGGTCTGTATACTACCACCTCTGTTCTAACCAATACGATTTCGTTTCCTCGTTTCTATCAGATCCTGAAGCCAGAATCTAAAAAGGATTGTCAGTTTCGACTTAACTCGCTGGACCTGGGACACATAAGACTCATACCAATTTGAACAGTTTGACCGGTTATAGAAGCATTCTTGGCCAATGTCACAAACATGTCCGCGCAATCTTCCACCTCGGGCTATAGCGGGACTTGTCAGCATAACAGGTCCTTTTTATTAAGGTTGGAGGAGGCCATAATTGCTTACCGCTCGCTTGAGGGTTGTCGCATTCTTCCAGCTCTCGATTTTATCGGGCGAGAAGCGTTGACCCTGGGATATTCTTAGTATTCATCAATGCTAGCATTGAGCATGTGCTACTCACCCATTCGGTGAGCAACAGACCAGGAAGAATAGCATTGACACGAATTTTAGCACCTTGGCTCTTGGCAAGGCACTTCATGAGATGGATAGCTGGGATGATATAGGGTCAGTAACCAAACAGCGTAATTTCTAGGAATGGTAGCATACACGCTGCTTTCGAGACAGCATAAGGCAAGCTGCTGCCGCTTGGTATGGCACCCTGCAAAAGATCCCTCAATTAGCATTTCAACGTATCCATAGCAGTGCACAGCTCAAGGCCATTTGATATGTTTTGGTGGCTTACTGCAATCGAGGCTGTGATGAGGAAAACACCACCTTCAGGGTTCGCATTGAACGTGGGCAAAGCTGCCTTGAACAGGTAAAAGCTGCTCTTGACATTAACCGACCAGCACTGATTTGATGGTCAGTCAAATAAAAGTCTCCATCACGGAGGGCATATTTGGTACCTTATCCCAGTCATCGTCGTCCATGGCATCAAGATCACCGAAATTGGTCATTTTTGTCCATCCCTTCTCATATATCAGTATATCATATACCTCTTAGGATTTAACATGTAACTCACGGCATTTGAGATAATGATATCTAAACCACCCAGCTTCTCAATCGTGGTTTTCACGGCGTTGATACAGTCATCTTTGACTCCGGCATCCTGTTTCCAGACGCAATGTCATGTCAGCAGTTCAAATTTGGACCAAATAGCCGATGTAAATTGGATTCGAGTGCCTTACTCCTTGAATAACCACTGCCTTCACACCATATTTGCTTGCGATGTCCGAGGCAAGCTTATCCGCAATCTCCTTATTGGACATGTAGTTGATAGCAACATTGCTTCCCTCAGAGGCGAATTTCTCAGCTGAAAGAGCACCTAGCCCTCTGTTACATGAGATTAGCCTATTGACCAGAGCATAGTTTCATGCTCCAATTTAAGAATCCTACCGAGAGCCACCGGTGATCAACACATTCCGACCCGACAAGGAGTAGGGCATGATGAATAGAATTATGTCTTTGATATCAAGCTCAATTGCTTTGTCTAAGGAGAAGAGACAGAGAGATATAAGAACGACATGTATCAGAGGTTGAAGAAGTTGCCGAGGATTATCCGATGCGGGGTAGTACATGTATACAACATAGGGTGGTTCATACAATCGACAACTTACAGGCTGAGCATTGGAGAATCATTAGATGACTAGAAGAGAAGAAGTCAAATTAAGTTAGCTTTTCTGGCATAGACCATCACTTATATGTTGACTATGTTCCCGGAGCTTTTCTTAAGGAATGACTCTAGGGAATTACTAACTACCTATGTATCTCGACATAGAGTTGAGGTACAGGGACATACATATCCTTACTTTGGTCTTAAGTCGCCTAGGTGGGAAAAGGAAGGGGTTATGGTCTAGTCGCATGGCCTTTGTTCATATCTCGGTGATCACCTGAGTCTTCAAGGCTCCTTAAGCAACTTTTAGTATGTATAGACTAAGGGGGGACTAAGTACTTGATAATATATGCCTCTAATGTTTACTGAGTCTGAGGACTACAATTTATTTATTGAGCCTGACTCCGAGCGCACTTATAAATTCGTCGACAGCTAAGATAGCTCGGGAGGAAAGCGTATGTGTATGGATGTAGAGTGACTAGGTACATAGTATGTACTCTATTTCATGGTTAATATATGTACAGTAGCTGACAATCAGTCTATTTTGGGATTTCTAAATCTGTATCCAACAGTCCAAGATCCTATAACCTATGCCCATGAATTATAGGCTTCTTACACTACAGATTCAATATAAATTTCTACAATGAGTGTGTTGTGGAGAATTGATCAGCACGGAACTAGATATCATGTTGCTTGTCAATCAATTCATTTATTCCTTACGCGCCTACCTAGTGAGAACATCGTTTCTTGTGATATCTGCAACTATCAGATCGATCATACCATTAAAACAGATTAAGCCGTTGTAGATGCACGGCACCTAGATGACAAGCCATTTTGCATATTTCGTTTTCTTCATGCCCCACCAGGCTCGTCGTCCAGCCAGAGCAGGCCATTGAACAAGAAAACGGTCAGCCAGAGGCAACAGCAAGACACCGGAGGTACTGAGCGAGCTCACACGGGCCCATGATTCGATGTAAATAGTGCGCAGTTTCGGTGCCGATGTGAACGAGGAGAGTGTTCGCAGACCCAGACACAAGGCAGTGCATTTGGCCAAACATAGAAAGAAACGAATGAGCTTTGCGCTTGCGACAACGCAGACTGCTGTAGCGGGACCGTTTGTGAGGATTAGGTCGGGGTAAAGCGAATTGTATTCCTTTGGGAGCTTTTGATCTGGGTGAAGACCGCGAAGAACATTGAGACAAGCCCAGAAGCATTGCAGTGTAGAGAATGGCGCAGTGAGATAGGATTGGTGGACTCGTCGGGCACGTGGCACTGTGACAATGGTGTAGTTGTTGTTATGGGTATCACCCTGAGAATCTTGTGCATGTTGAGCCTCAAAGTCCTTGGCTTTATCTGCGCTGAAGTTATCTCCAGAGCTCACGAGGTATGTCCGATACGTGTAGATCTGGGGGTCGAAATTTATGCGCTCGAGCATATAGAGCATCTCAGCTGTATGGCCACCACTTCCAAGGACTACCAACAGGTGGGTAGGAGATCCCCTTGAGCGACATTTGGAGGGAATGATATTCTGGGAGATCGTAAGGGAGATGAGTAAAACCTAGGAGAGATAGACTAGTCAGATTGATTCAATTCTATGGGTAATGAGTACCCACAAAGAGAATGCTGGCCCCGAGTGTAATTGCCAGGACAAAACACCACAGAAGCAGGTCCCAGAAGGATAAAGAAGCAAGAGAGAAGGGCATCTTGGTCCACTGTTGTATTATGGTCTCAAGAGTTTGGTGAGACAGCCCGAGGATTTCAGTGCATCGTTATCATAAGAATGAAGCTGAAGAATAACAGAAAGAAAAAGAAAAAGAAAAAGAAAAAGAAAGAGGATGCCAAAAAACAATGGCAATAAGGTAGTCAACTGCAAGTTCTTACGTGCAGATCTTTGAATAAAATTGGAGTCGCGGTAATCCATACACGTCCCCCCCGCACGTGCAAGCTCCAACTTGTTTTATTTTCTTCACTTTGGCATCTGGAATCCTCTCCCCTGTTTACACCAACCTTTTCACTTGTGTTTCCTTTCATGTTACTATGCCATGGCTTCTCTATTTTCTAAGCGTTTGACCTGCTTTTATTGTGGGCAGCGGTCCGCTCACTCTCATCGCGGGCTTGTTCGCAATTTCCGCTGTGAACATTGTGAGGCTGATAACTTCTTTGATGAGGTAGGTCCATTGATCTTTCCCTCAAATCTACCTGAATTACACTAATAACTGTTCTCTAAAAAGAAAGGAGAAATCACAGACCCACCAGCTGTGGTCACCAACGCTGGAGTCTACGCGCCTGGCGCATCAGACTCGCCCTTTGAGTCAACCGATTTCAGTGGATCCCAGTCATTTTGCGCCAAATGTGCTCGGAATCAGCATCTATTTACAAGCTCACTGGCTTCCTACTTCCCTCCTTCGGACGATCCCACCGACAGTGAATACGAACGCGGGTATGAGCAGTTCCGCAGAAGCCTGGAGGACCGATACCCCCAGGTTTGCGAGTCTTGCGAACCTGTTGTGAAATCTCGCATCAGAAGAGCTGGCTACGAAGCGAAATCGGATCATCTCAGACGTATGATGGATCAAAGCCGAGCAAACCGAGAATCACGACAGGCGAGGAACCGGAGCTGGAGAAGCTTGCTTCTTCTTGTGGGTGCACTTTCATATTGGGCTAGCATTGCTGGTCAGTTAGCGTGGGACTTGATCAGTGTAGCCACAACCTCCCAGACCGCGCCAAGTTCCGATTATTTTCCCAACACCGGACGACCTCCTATGGCGTCCAACTCTGTGATTTCCTGCGTCAACCAGTCTATCCGTTTACAGCGCATTCCCAGTGAATGCTCGCCTGATCTGGCACCGACTGCTGGTCTGGCATTGATTGCAGGTGCACTTTCGCTCTGGTGGAATCCGAAGCTGCGCATGAAGATAGATGGAATGCCCGGTAAATTCCGCGGTCTTGCCGAGTATTACCAAGCTCAACTCATCGTCATGGTGGTACGGTGTGTTTTCTGGGCAGTGGTCAAGGATCCGTCTGCCAGCGGGATAGAACCCAAATTGATTCCCGCCTTCCATGCTTTGATGATGGTCTTCACTATCTTGGTAAGTATGTCTTGACTCTTAAACAGTCCATGCGCTAACGATGGTAGTCGGTCTTGTTCTCTCGATATGTTGTTAGCTATTCTAGTCGCCCACTCGTCAATTGGTCTGATAACAGCTGGGAAACCCAATTCGAAAGCCCCAAGGCATCTTCTACACTAGCTGAGTCACCTGTGTCGACTCGCATAAAATCTGACGGAACACCAAAGGCGAACATTGGTGGATTACAGCAGCGCTTTCCGATTGACAAATTGGCCCAACCTCAACCTCCGTCACTCGTTGGGCAGTCGCTTACAGTTGCCTCTAATCTTACGGATAATGATGGCATGGACTGGTCCCCTTCTATTACCCATAACCTCCGACCATCTGTGACTCGGCGAAATCAGCCGTCTGTGCTTGATGGTCCTCATCCATTCCAGGGGCAGATCCCAGCAGCCCCGATGCCTCCTGCGTGGAAGCTTCGCACCCAGACTTCAACAAAGCCCATTGAGCAAGTAATTCAGCCTAATCCGTTCCACCGCAGTCCTATCCAGCCGCAAGGCCAGTGGCAGCAAACACGTGCCGATGCTGAACCAGTATTTAAGGAACCCAAATTCTTTCCTCCTCATGATCATGATACATCAACTGGACTGGAAACACTGTTTGATCGTGCTTTCAATTTCCAGTCCGATGCTGCCCAAGGACCTGGTTGGTCTCAGCAATCACGGAATAAGGGCTTGCGTCTCGATGAGACGCAAAGTTATCTCTTTTATGGGTGCCTCCGACTAGCTTTATTAGTCTGCTTCATCGGCGCATGGACTATTTCTCAGAATCACCAGGTCTTGATTCCAGGAAATTACGTGGAGATTGCTGCTCTAGGCGCAGCAAGCCTTGTTGCGGGGTTCGCTTTGATCACCATGGTTAAACGGCCTCTTGTGCAATGGAATGGCATGGAGATTCTGATCTCCATCACCGAACTTGGCGTTGCTGTTCACATGGGGGCACATTTGCCCACAGTTTCGCTTAATCGGGACTACTTCGATCGCTACGGCAAACTGCTCCTGATTTTTATGGCCGCACAAGAGACTATGAATGTATTATCCTTCTACAATAAGGCCAAATTAGAGAGTCGGCAGAACTCAGAATCTGTATCACCACAGCCGCAGCCACAATCACCGCATCTGAGTCAGTCAGGCATCCTTGACTGGCACGCAAGCCAATCTTCATCCAAGTCTACACCTGAGCCTCGAGTCAGCAGTCCGCCTGTGCACCGATCATTTGAGTCACAACCATCTGCTCCTTCACTTTCATTTGGCGATACCGATGCAGCCTCCAGTTTCTCTTCAGCATTGCCTTCCGTGCCACAGTATGGGCTTACCTCGTCTCGAAATGTCCACTCTTTCCCCGCTGCCACTCAGGCCACCTTCAACCAAAACAGAAACCCACATAGTTTCACCATGGAATCTCTAAAGCAAATTGACCCCACATCTGATTATGAGCAAGACTCGGACACCGAGACTATAGCCACAACTACAACCGCCGCCACAAATTTCACTAACCGCAACATTCGATATGGGAATAACCCCGGCCTGGGTTCCAATCCCTTTTACTCACCCCGGCGGAATGGCCTCGGATCAGGCATAGGCGGTTTGAGCTTGGATGATGATCCTACTCCCCGCCGCATGACTCGCAGCCAGACCCGGCACGGGCTACTTAATCGGCGTACGACTAACTACGTCCGATGATTTTATGTGTTTTATTTTCGCATTCATTTTTCTGTTCCTTAAATGTTTTGTTTGTTGGGTGCATCGCTGGCCATTCTGTGCCCCCTGTCATTACCTGCGGACTGAATGGGCCCTCGCCACTGCGTTGATAGGTTGAGCCAGTCGATTTCCTTCTTATTTCCACTTTCGGTCTCCTGGTTTTTGATTGAACCGAAAGTCGTGAGTTCATAGCGCAGGCGAATATTTTTTTTTCGGTTCTATATTGAGGGGTTAGCGGCCCTGCCAGGTGTTGGGACTGTTGTACATATCCTTCGAGAGCCTTGGACTACCCAGGTACTTTGATGATGTCTATGAAATTATGATGGCAGATATGAATAATATTTGAGACTAAAGTATTGATTTCTTGGTTTTGATCGCTTTCAACATTCATTCATTGTCCACCCAAACCTAAACTAGTAAACCCCTACTGATTCACCTTCTCAATATGCACCTGGGATGACTTATCCCCTTCTTCCCCAATAGAGGCTCGCTCCTCATCAGCATTCTTACGCTCAAGCAGCTGTGAAACTCCAAAGAGCTCATCCATCTTCTCGAGGGACAAACCTATAGATTGGCACACAACAGTTAGCAAACGACGCCTCATATACTATCAGAGGACACGACTCACCCTTCGTCTCCGGAATAAAGAACCACACAAAGACACACATCGAGAAACAGAAGGACGAGAAAATAAGATACGTTCTGCACAGCCTAGGGTTAGCAAACCCATAATCTAAAGCACCAGCCCACTGGGTCAACTCACCCGTAACCATTCTCACCAACAGTAGCCAACATATTCGGCACAGCCCTGGCAACAACAAAGTTAAACAGCCACTGCGTAGCAGCTCCAAAAGAAACATTCAGTGAGCGCAGCCTGGCAGTCGGGATCTCGGAGACGTAAATCCAGCAGACGGGTCCCCATCCGAATTGGAAGAATGCCGCGAACAGGAAAATGCACACCAGCGCAACATACCCGGCCGGGATGACGGGTGCGCCCTGAACTGGCGGCGCAATGCGAACGTAAAGTCCGATGTATAGCATTGCCAAGCCCTGCGCGATCGAGGTCCATAGGAGAGAGCGGCGTCGGCCCAGCGAGTCCGCTACGAAGATTAGGAACACGCCACAGCTGACCATCTTCACGATGCCGTATACACCGGTTGCAAAGAGGTTGGTTGAATTGCCGGTTACGCCGAGCTAGAGATGGGGTGTAGTTAGCATCGAATTGTGTTTTTGCTTTTAGGGCTTGAAGGTAAGAAGTGCGCGCTTACGTTTTGGACTGTGACCTGTTAGCTGGAGGGTTTCTCAACGGTATATTGGGAGTGAGATGAGAGCAACATACAAATTTGGGGTGCATAGTAGTTGATTGCATTAGTCCCAGTCATCTGCTGGCAGATCATCAAGACAATAGAGATAATCGCGCGCTTGCGATTACCCGGGATGAGCCACATCTCTTTCATCAAGTCCCAGAAGCCGGACCCGGCGATAAGTGCGCGCTCCTGTTCCAACTGGGTGGCAATGGCTGCGAACTCCTCTTCCACGTATGGGTGGTCAGAGGGTAGGTTGCGAACTTTGGAGAGAGTCGCGCGGGCTTCTTCCCACCGGTCTTGTTTGGCCAACCAGCGGGGGGACTCGTTGCACATCAACATACCGAATAACAAGAGTACGGCGGGGAGACCTTGCATTGCCAGTGGAACGAGGTACATTGCGGGACCATCGATGTTGAGCAGCGAGCCGTAGTTGATCCAGAATGCGAGCATGATGCCCATTGTAATGAAAAGCTGGTATAGACCTGTTAGACCGCCACGGATTGCGCGCGGCGCGTTCTCGGAGACGTAGAGTGGGTTGATCATGGATGCGGCGCCAACTCCAAAGCCAGTAATTAGTCTAGAGGTATGGTTGTTAGCTTGAAAGGACGGGCGATCGACTGGAAGCGGGAATATCTGTCTTACCGGCCGATGTACATGGCTTCGATATGGCCACTGGCTGCAGTTTGCATGACAATTCCGAGTATAGCCACCACCGCTGCGCCGATTAGGGAAAGTCGTCTACCCCATTTCTCTGCTATCGGGGAGGCAATCAGAGCTCCAAAGAAGCATCCTGCTTGGAGCGTGGAGACAATGTTGGCCGATAGATTTGCTGCCGCAACTTTGGAGATATTCTCCAGGCCATATGTCCTACATCAATCACACTGTTAGAATAGCTGGATGCTAGGGAGCAGAGAGAAAACTCACTTCTTGAATCCTGGCATGACTAGAACTCCGCCAATAATACCGGAGTCCATGCCAAAGAGCATCCCACCAAAACAGGCCTGGGAAGCATTAGCTCTGTAGTTCTAGCATTATTATCACTGCTATCGCCGAGGAGAGACTAACCGAGCAAGCAAGTGTAAAGACCCTCCATCCGTAGATCTCCTTCGGATCTTCCTTCATCGCCTCATTGTGAACGATCTTCTTTAGAAGCCACGACATTTTGGATAGTAGTAAAAGCGGTTAATCAAGATGATCGCTGTGACCCCAGTCGAGGGCAGAAGTAGCCCAATTTAAAAGTAATTCTCCGTGACCAGCTCACAACGAAGATAAACTCGAGGTGCCGATGGCAATTGATATATGTATAAAAGCTGGAAAGAGACTACGAGCTCAAGCCTATGGGAGGTGTAATTCTAAGCCTAGTTGTCTTGGCTGGCCACCGAGCGGCCTATGGGATAAAAGTAGTGATACGAAACAAGGCGAGCGGGAATGAATGAAAACATCCACGAATCCGAAGCAAGACCGAAGCGGGTTGTAGGCAAGTTACTACTGCTCACATGGCTAGGGTGTTTAGGGATTTGGCCAAGGGTCTTGGTGTCCAAGATGCTTACGGTCACTTCACGTGCAGCTCTCAGATAGGCGGGAGGCATGTGGGGGTAAAGTTCCAGACTAGTATGTAGTACTTTGTATGCATTGATTTCCCGACGATCGGCTAATCGTGGTAAATATTGGGAAAATACGTAGTTTTAGCCGAGAAAGAGAGAGAAGGAAAGCTTGGAAGGTTAGGGGTTCGTGCATCGACCGTTGGTTGATCTTTACCCCAGACTGCGGGGAAACTTAAATTTAGGGGCTAATCCCAATATAGCACACCCTTCCAGAATTGATACTCCCATAGTTATTATTCATTGATATCAAATGGCAATGTCTGCCAGAAATTAACTCTGATTTGCACTCTCCATCCTCTTCCGTAGCCACTCGGGAATAACTGGCTTCTTCTCCCAAGCTGCCTTCCAATCCCGTTGGTCAGCCACAGCATAAACGGCCGAGACGAACCAGCAATCCTGGCCAGCTGCCAGGTCCACCGAAAGTGATGGCAAAAGCGTGCGTCCATGGATTATATTAGAGTTCGGATCAGCCAGGACGATACGACCAACCCTTTCAATAGCCGAATGGAGCTCGGCGATTCCAACAGCCCCAGCCGCTGAAACGACAAGTCCACTTCGGTTGTCATGGACTGTACCCTCAGAATCATCCCCAGTCATAGGACCCAAGGTACGACCATTATCACTGCGACATCCGTAGATAGCAAAGGCACCTTCGGAGGTCTGCAAAGCGCGACCGGTGCGCACATGGTGAGCGCGCAGATGCCAGTTCTCATTTTCTTCTGTCGGCGGAATGAGAATGGTCTCGATATCAACATCTGGCCACGGTTTCCAACCAGACACAAGAATAGACTGGCCATTAGGCTCTGGTTCCTCGAAATGCGCATCGAGCGCCAGCCGTCTAGTCTGCCAGACATCGCCGCCGTCGTCTGATAACGCAAGCATGCTGTCTGGGGCATGCTGTTCCAGCTGGTATCCACCCGTCGGAACCGAGTATCCAAAGGCAGAGCTGTACGCAAACTTGCCATACTTGGCCTGTGTCGCTTTGAGGGGGTAGTGGCATGCTTGGCCAGATGACAGCAGGAACGAGTGTCCACCACAACGGATGGCAATATGTTTGGGGTATTTGAGGGCTACTACTTCGGGCAAAGAGGAACTTGGGTAAGGCTCCTCTTGTGCAGACCAGAAGGGGTGTGTCTCCGGTAGTGCCAGTGGGGTGAACGAGAGACAGCACCAGTACGGTGAACCGGGGGAATTATAATTCTCCGTTAGGTACATGTTGGCGTAGGAGTATCCGAGACTTAAGGTGCCATCATTGTTAAAAATGTCATCCTGCATCGACCACCACCTGAAATGGCGAAGGATAATTCCCCTCACCACGCCCCATGTCAGTGGTTCCGGTAGTTCGACATCTGCAAAGCCTAATGCACCCCAGAATCCAACCATGGCAAATCGATAGGTCATAGAGCGACCGAATGGGATGGCACTGCCTGTTTGGTAGTAGTTGCAGTCAGTACCAAGCCACATCCCAAAAGAAGAGAGAGAATCATATCAGAAAGATTTGCCCTAGACATACCGTTAGGATCGAAATAGTGCACAAAGTCTGTAGCAAACTCCCGTGCTCGCTGACGATAGCGCTCAGCACGCTCAGCATCAAAGTCACCCGCCAGCTTCAAATAAAGAAGCTGCAAGAACTGAATGGCGAATGAACCCGAGTAGTAATCCATCTGATGATGACTCTTAGGCCCATCATTGCTCCATCCTCCGCCAACATAGAATGTATCCAGATGGTCCATATCAGCCTCAATACGAGACAAAGAGTACTCAGCGCCATTCTTTTTGAGACCCAGGTTTGCAAAGACGCGGAACCATAGCCTACAAGTCGCCCCAGCCATAATTAGCCAACTCATTCAATCCACGCCGAAAAAAAGAACATCCCGGGCAGATCAAACCATAACATACCAGTTCGTATTCGGCATCTCGCGTGCATTAATACTCGCCAACCATCTACCAATATTGCTCCGCTGCTTCTCTGTCAATGGATCCCAAAAGACACGAGGCGCGACAGCAAGCGCAAACCCAATCGGACACATTTCCACCATGCGCTGATCCATATCCTCGATATGGCCCCAGAACTCCGGGTGTTCGGGATCGGTCCCGTTGATAATTCCCTGGCGCCAACGCTCAGCCTCAGCATATTCATATCCGCCACCTAGCAGGGACGCTAGCCCCCATAGTGGACGGGCATATCCCTCGATCTGGGCAGCACCTTCGTCGAACCGTGTTGTCGACGTGCCTACCTTGACGCGTGTGCCGCCTGGTGTAAAGAGGGGTACTAGCGGGTCGAGAATGGCGCGACATGCTTCTTGTAGGTCGGATCTGGTCCGGAACGGGGATTTGCTGAAGGCCTGTGAGGGGGTTCGGCCGTTAGCGTGAATAGACATGGTAAGTCTATAAGCTAAGAGACTATGAGTTCGAGCTGTTATAATAGCTTTTTCGTTTGATAGGGTGGTTGTAGGTTTTATAAAGATTGGCGTCGGGTTAATCGCCGATTATTAGTTGCTTAATAGGCACTTGATATCGGGTTTCGCATGGCTATGCCGACGCATAGTAACACCTCTGGCCATTTTGGTGTGAATCAGAGCTCGCTAAGAATGCCGATACAGCCAGTTGGATCTGTGCGTAGTTCTGAGGAATCCTGGGGCTGGTGTGGGGTTTGCATTTAGCCGGTCGACGTAACGTGGGGAGATCATCAGTGACAGGAGATTAGTCTGTCTGAAATAGGCCGTAAGAATCTGATAAGTGGGGAAATTATCGTCCACCAATTAAGGAGGCAGGTAACGCAACTAGTAATGCTCTTGTCATATAGGATATCATGGTATTATATTGTACATAGGGTCCAAAAGCATTCAATATCTATACACGCCACAAATCGCATGGTATTAATCCAATTGGACGGTCAACCCCCCAAAAGCCCACTCAAGAAGCAGGCCAGCTCTTTCACAAGAGCATCATCGACTCCCTCGGCCTCACCAAGACCCTGCTTTAGAATCTCGGTCCACCGGGCCAAGGTCATCTCATGTAGCTTCTGTCCGTTCAATGCCGAATGGACGCGACTGGCTTGGTCAGATGCGGAGGACTCCTCGGGTGAAACAGAGATGTGGCTTTCAATAATAGTGCCATGCTGCAGGCGGAGGAATGCACGAGTACTTGAGGGGAGCGAGGAGGGCAATGGCGGCCGTTCACGAGGGTCTTCCTCGATGGGGTAGGTTGAGAAAGTAAATCGCGGTGTTTGGGTGTACTTCCACTCCAACGAGCGCAACTCAGCAATCCCTTTCCCAATGGCAGGCACCTGCTCGCCCTGCACTTCTCCCACTGTACCAGCCACCCAAGAATCTCCAGCAAAGACCTCAGGCTCATTCGCATGGGCACGCTGGGCCCTGAAAACAGCATCGGGATGTACCTTGTAAAGCCGAGCAAACTGCTCGATTACACTCTGAACCACGCCCTGCATGGAAAAGAACGAGTCGGCCAACGCAGCTGAGACATTCCCGACTGGAGAACGAACGCTTTCAACACCCTTGGCCAGGATATACTGGCGGGCGGATGATCGCAGGTACCGGCCAAGATCATGAATATTCGGGGAATCGAGCAAGCAAGTACCGTGATGGAGGGCTCGGTGTCGAGTGAGCTTAAACGCAGAGCCAGAGACCTTGCGTGCCAAAGGCTCATTGGGATCATCTTGCATTGCCTCTGCTCGGGCCATGACAATATCATGCCGCTCATTGACACTAGTGTTGGTAGCCCCGACCTGATGAAGTGCGCGCACCACCATCTCGGCATGCTTGTCGCGCGTAAACGAGGTACGTGGGCAGATAACGCTATAATTTAGATTGCCTTCATCGTGAAAGACAGCCCCACCGCCTGATCGCCGACGCACAAATACTGCAGCTTCGTCTTCTCCAGTCGTGCCGTTCCTGCGGTCATTATGTAGTGCGCGGAGATCTGTCTCAAGCCATGGGTTTTGATTGCGACCAATGACTACGCATGGTCGATTGGCATAAAGGAACAAAATGCTGGACTCTGCCGGGGCATTTTCTAGTAGGAAGTGCTCGATCGAAAGGTTCACGTAGGGATCTGTTGATAGCGATTGGTAGATCTGGTGTAAAGAGGAGGGACGGCTGGCGAGTTCTGCGAATTGGTGAGCGGGATATGATGAATTATGGCGAATCCAGCCATGCTTTAGTTGGTTAGTCCAAAGTGCCGAAGACGAGGAATATCCTCGAAGGGCAAGCATTGGAGCACTGGAGGGTGAGCGAAGTTATTAATCGCATCACGAAAGTCATGGGCCGATAGTCGGTTGCGCTAGTCCCAGATAGGAATCCCAGCGATGAGTCGAATTCCAATTTCCTTTTTCCTACTGGCTGTCAGCCATCACCCTTGTTCACTCTTCCTATTTTACTGTTTTTATTGATCTCGGGATTTTTGGTTCTTGAACTCATAACTTTCCTTCATTACCTTGCGATCATATTTCAACGCCCATCATGTCGACATGGGGTCAATATTTCCGTGTCACCACGTAGGTTGCCCACACTCCCCGCCACACACACTTGTTGCTAACACCTACGATTCAGTTATGGTGAATCCCACTGTCGCTCCGTCGGCTGCATCGTCGACGGATGTCCTCCGGGCCTAGAACTTACTGAGGCTGACATTCAGCCCCAAATGACCCGGCGCCGTCCGGGCCAAAGCGCTCTTACTACCCCGCGGGACGAGAAGGACCGAGTCGAAATCCAATCAGGCACAGAGTTCGGCATCACTCTGGGTACACCAATTGCCATGGTCGTCCGCAATGAGGACCAGCGCCCCAAGGACTATGGCAACAGCACAATGGACTTGTACCCCCGCCCTAGCCATGCCGACTTCACCTACCTCGAGAAGTACGGCGTCAAGGCCAGCAGCGGTGGTGGCCGCAGCAGCGCCCGTGAGACAATTGGTACGTTATATGTAACCATCAACATCAGAAACGATTACATTTGCTAACCCAATCCCCACAGGCCGTGTCGCCGCCGGCGCCATCGCCGAGAAGTTCCTCAGCCTGGCGCATAACATCGAAATCGTCGCCTTCGTCTCCTCCGTCGGCAACGAGCACCTCTTCCCTCCAACCCCCGAATACCCCTCTCCCTCCACAAACCCGGAGTTCCTTAAGCTGATCGAGACCATTGACCGTAAAACCGTGGACTCCTTCGCGCCCGTCCGATGCCCGGAAACTGCCGCCGCCGAGCGCATGACCAAAGTCATCGAGAAGTTCCGCGACAACCACGACAGCATCGGTGGAACCGTAACATGTGTGATCCGCAACGTGCCAATTGGACTGGGCGAGCCCTGCTTCGATAAGCTCGAAGCCAAGCTCGGCCACGCAATGCTCAGCATCCCCGCAACCAAGGGCTTCGAGATCGGCTCCGGTTTCGGCGGTTGCGAGGTCCCCGGCTCAATCCACAACGACCCCTTCGTCGCCAACACTACCGAGGCCGGTGGCCCTCGCCTCGTTACCAAGACTAACAACTCTGGCGGTATCCAGGGTGGTATCTCCAACGGCGCGTCCATCTACTTCCGCGTCGCGTTCAAGCCCGCCGCTACTATCGGCCAGGCGCAGACCACTACTACTTACGACGGTGAGGAGGGTGTCTTGGAGGCCAAGGGTCGTCATGATCCTTGTGTTACGCCCCGTGCTGTTCCTATCGTTGAGGCTATGTCGTCGCTTGTTGTTATGGACGCCCTCATGGCCCAGTACGCCCGCGAGGGTGCCAAGAACTTGCTTCCCCGGAAGCCTCAGACTATTCCTACTCACCCTGCGACTGCACCCAACGGTGCTCCTTCGTCGTAGATGGGAGGAAACCTGACACGTTATTTTCAAATGTTATATGCAAGCGTCATTAAGAAAAGTCATGTCTGCGTCTATATACGTCTTTGATATATCATAGAGCCACAAAGGTGTTAGATGTCACATGCATACATTTACCAATTTCGGGAGAACCTACATCCTTGTCTTCTACCAAATTCCCAGCGCATAGAATTGTCTAAGAGCTATAGTTACTTCTAAATGCTCGGTAAATCTTAAAGCAAGAGATCAATTTTGGGGCTTGCTACCTAATCCAACAAACGCTACTCTCTAGCGAAGAGTCACAAAAAAAAGGGAACATCGATTCATCAGGACAATCATCTCGGAACGGTATCAAGCATCGCTGTGGATATCAAAACGACAGAAAACAGCAGCCATCCACAAAAAAACAGTGGGACATACAGTAAAGACTCCAATGGGGCAACCGAAAACTTAGACGCCGAAGTTGTGTATGAAAGACGCAATGCAATGCAACACAACGCATCTCCAGGTGTCTATCATAGATGCAGACAACAAACTAGGCTCACCTAACACAAAAAAAGGCATAAGGAAAAGGACAAGTGAGAAGACAAACCCGAAAAAAAGAGAACAAGACAATCAGAAGAAGAAAAAAGACCCCAGATCTCAGATCTAGGTACTAACCCTCCGATTCCCAGTGCCCGAACTAGCAGAGCGCTCAGACATACTGTCAATATCGCCAGCCGTAGCATTGACAACACGGAGTTTCTCTCGAGGAACAGTAAAAGTTGTCTGGACTCGTCGGCCCTCGGCAGCACCCTCCAGGTCCCAATCATGGACATCTTCCTCGTCGTCTCCGAAGCCAGCTTCATTGCCTAGGTATCCAGGTGCGCCGATGAAGAGATCATCCCGCGTAGACCGGGCAGTGTTAAACACGTCATCTGAGACACGCTTGTGCGCGTTCCAGTCTTTGGCGCCCTGCTTGCGGCGGAATAACTCTGCCGAAGCGCTGACTGCTCGGCGCGGCGTGCTGGGGCCCGAGGCTGTGGATTGTTGACTGGATCCGACTAGCGTAACGCTGCGGCGGTCAATGCCAGAGACATGGTGCACATTGCTAGTGACATTGGCATCGGAGTATAACTGGCTGTCAGGGCTGCGGCGGGTCATTGTTAGGGCTCGGCGCATGGTGTTCATTACCCAATCGGAGGCTTTGGGCTTGGATTCTCGGGGCAGTTTTGAAGGGGATGAGGGTGTGACGGTGTCGAGGGCGTCGAAGAGAAGGGACTCGTTCTCTGACCGGCGCTGGGATAAGTTTGTCTGGGCTGTAGAATAGGAATCCTCCGAGGCTGATTTCTCCGAGGGGGCTACGCCGTCTAGGTCGCTGTGTGTTGAGGTTGCGACGAGGTATTCCAGTGACTGGCGCCCACTGCTGCCCCAGCTCAGAGGTCGATCGACGACAATGCCTCGTGCTTGGTTGACCTTACCTACAGGCTGGCTGGATGGGAAAGAGAAGGCTGACTTGTCTGACAGGTTGGTGGCTGTATGCTCGCTTTTTGTTGGGGACTCGGCATCCACAGATCCAATATACTTTCGCCGAGTATAGAAAGGACCCAGGCCAACGCCGAAAATGGTGCTCCGAGGAGTTGCATAGGGGGTATCTGAGAAGGGGTCTTCAGGCTCCGTCGTCTTAACCATGGGTACTGTTTCGGCTGGGATGGTTGCCATGAGATTTTCTCGGAAGATCGCTTCATCCTCCTCGCGTTCATCGATAGGGTGGATATCACCAGTAGCATCACTGCGCCGGTATTCACTGTTTCGATATGAGAATGGCCTATTTCTTGCTGGAGGTACCACAAGGGGTCGGTTATTCTTGACTGGACTAGTAGGGTCCATCAGCAGCCCAGTCCTCTCTGCCGTGCCTTCGCCCTGGTCTTTCCAGTTTGGTCGTGTCGTCTGGCTGCGGTTGGCTAACCAGGGATACATGGGGGCATCCCTTTTTTCGCTCATTCCCGAACTCCGAATACTGCTTGCTTGGGTTGGACAATCTCGACCCCAAAAGTGAGCTCGTTCCGCTCCCAAGGCAAGTTCCCGTAGCTGCGAGTCTCGCTTGCTCTTAACGCCGCGCTTTCGATAGTAGTTCCATCCACACAAGGCCATGGCCATAGCAGCGGGGCATCCAATGCCTAGTGCAACCGCTAAGCCGGCCTTTTGTGATGACGAAAGCTTACCGGAACTGGAGGAAGCATTCGAGGAACTGGCTGCAGGATTGCGATAAGAAGTGACCCAACTGCTCGAAGTCACATTGTAGAGATAGACCTGCGAGTTGGACTGTGCGGTCGCTGAGGCCCGTTTCGAGGAAGGTTTTGGGATATTGTAACCCCCAGAAATCATCATGACGCCCCCAGGGAGCATTGCTGCTCCATGTCCAAAGATGCCAGCACCCTTAGCGATCCCTAAGCCTTCAGAAGAGGGTGCTGTCCAAATCCATTCGGTGGCTCCGCCAACCCCTTCCGCAAGATCCAGAACTGCAAACTGCGGCTCGGCAGGGACAGTCATATCGCCCACCCAACCTCCAAATACAAACACTTTATTGCCATCTTCCGAGAGAACGGCAGTGTGACCGGAGCGAGGCTCAATGGAAACCGTATCCCGAACCGTCCGGTCAGTGTTTAGCGTCGAATTCGAGGTTGCAGAAACAAAGCTCCAGCTTTGCTGCGGCAGCGAGAAAATGGCAAGTTTCGACATGTTAAGGAACGCCTGCGTGGTATGGCCACCAATAAACAAAAAGTCCTGTTGTTTTCCTGTAGAATTAACAGTATAGGTAGGCTCAAGCGGCACGACGGCCATTCCAGCTTCAGGAACGGGCGGTGCGCGCTCGCCAGTAGTGGCAGCGGTGACCTTGGTATTGTAGTAGGGACTCGGCCCTAACACGACCGTCGACTGGGAGTAGTTGGCTGCCGAGACCCATGTTTCGTCCGTGCTGTTCGCGAATGGACACATCCCACCAAAAGCGTACATGGAGCTGTCACCTTCGTGGTGTGATGCCGAATACGTGAACCCCGCCGCCAGGTAGTTCGGAGCGGTCTTTGAATCGCTGGTGGTAACTGGTAGTCTATCCCAAGTCCCATTGCCGACTGAGCTATTGCTGTTAGAATGGAACTGCCATAGTACCGGGTTATCGGATGCGCTATGGCAGTTGCCCGAGTAGACTGTGATGGACCCTTGGTCATTGATGGCAGCAACAAAACTCGAGTTCTCATCAGAACTGTGAAATGGTGTGCTCTTCAGCAGGGTTTGATATGATAGATTCTTGGTATCGATACTGCTGGACAGGTTGAGAGAGACGAACTCAGTTTCACCGGTGGAGCTAGGTCGGAGGATGTACGCGAGGGAGTCATTGTGTTGTGGAGAAATGAAGATAGAGGTTTGAATGTATGGAATTGCAGTAGAGGGGCCAACTAGCGCAAGAAGTGCAAGTAGGAATGCCTTTGCCTTGTGCTTCATGATGTTCGCGATCTGAGACAATCAGGAGCATGGATACATTCCAGGATCGGCGAGCATGGTGTACCACGAGGTCTATTTTCGGACAGCGCAATGTAGATCTTAAAATTTGACAGGTAACGTTAATGTCAATAGTAATGAAAAGGTAGAGAGGTAGAGAGATATTGAAGAGGTGACATTATAGTCAAACTTGTTTATCAGAGCCTGGCCTCTTCTGTATATTACCAAGCCAATCATTAAACGTCACAAGAGTAACCTTTCATATTCCCGACTTTATTTAGTTTATTTAGTTTATTTACTTTATTTACTCCAAACAAAGAAAGAGGGAATCTGTGAATTGCCGAGAGTTAAAATTGATGCGGGATCAACCTCGTTGCCCGGCAACAGGAGGAGATTGCGTGTTTTTCATGTTGCAGGACTTACGGAGATATAGTGCACATGTATTGTTGTATAGTGCACTTAGGCAGTAGCATTAAACTTGATTTACTAAATTTACTGAATTACCTCGGTAATTTGACTTAATTACCTTAATTAATCTTAATTTTGACGTCAAGATTCTCCCATGTGGGCCTTCACAACGGGTATCGGATGTCACAGAGCACCTTAACACATGCATAAATTCAATCTTGGCCTGTGCTTTTTCCCCCAAGTAATAAATCCGCAATGAACTATCTGTTCCGGCCCCGAAACCGTTGTAAACGCTTGCCTATTCCAAGTTTTACTGTACCAAGCCACTGGAGAAAAGGTTGGGTGACAGAAAAGGCAGCTGGAACACAAAACCACCTTCGTTGACAGTGTTCTAGATACGGTATGTTTCTAGAATATGGAGACTAGGGCGATGTAAACGGTTAGGCACAAAGCCCCAATATCACCATTGAAGCGGAGGTTGTAAACGAATGTATCACTCCAACAGACATGGATGCCTTTCTCAATCCTAATAACGAAAGTTCATTTGATTCTATTCACCGTACAATCAAAGGGTAGCTGGAAATAGTACCTTGCCAGCTGCGGTAAAGCCCCTGCCATACGATAAAGTCATCACCCTTATTCCTCGGGCTGATGAGCGGATCGACCTCCCTTCCGGCCGGCTTCTTTGGCTCTCGGACTTCCTGGCTCGAATTTTCCACGTGAAGCGTGGCCGCCCTTTGAGGCAATTTCTCTCTTCAAAGAGTTGTGAGTGTGCTATATTCAAAAATCGATCCTGCTTTTACTAACCTGCTTATTGGCATCCATAGAAGCGAATCCACTGTGATGGCTGGACTGTCCACCCTTTCGAGCAATCTTTTCGACCTCTTCGTGAGGTCGGTTGTGGAAATTACCAGGGTTGGGGTTGTCGACCATTGTGATATGTACAAAGTAGTAGTAGTAGTATGTGAGTATGTGAGTTATGTGATTGCAGATAGGAATTTCAAATATACAATTCTAGGCTAACCTCACTGCGTATTTATATATGCAACGCCACGAGGTGGTCTTTCGCCAGATGCGATGAGCTCACCTTGACGTCTTTTCAACCCCAGTTTGCTATACTTGCCTCCACTGAGAACTTTCCCCTCGCCTCACGATTCGCCACGGGGAGTTTCAAGGAATATCACCAATACCATGAAAAGAGAATATCGATGGCGGGTTCTGCTGATTTTGTATGTTTATATAGGCTCAAGGGCAGGTCGGAGCTTCATGTCCATCCTCTTTGTCATTCAGTTTAACAAAATAAGCCCATGTAATCTTAGATCGAGACAGAAGCTCAACATATCGACAGCTAGCATGGCAGATAAACATGGAACATATGACATCAAATGTAGACAGTGGCAGTGAAAACTTGACAGAAGCGAGGAATGAGAATATGACCGGTGGGCTGTTTGTATTTTGCTGATAATAGAGACTAGAGACTCGAAAGGTAGGTAGGGTTATGTATATGTTCTCTAGGTTTAAAGACACTATCAAGGCCAGGAAATTCATGCGCAACCCTTACTTAAGTGATAGAATGTCAATGATACGTTTGGTAGATGCACGACGGGGAGAATTCTACTGGGTGATTCATCACCTGCAAAAGCCCACCAGGGTGTCTCGTTCCAATCACAACGCAAATTGAATTTGACTTGTAGGTCGACTCAGGACATAAGTCGACCCAAGAGAGGCAAGAGGTACCGGGGTGGAGCCGGACTGGTACCAATGAGATTGTGTAAACCCAATGCCAACATCCCAAGGTTGGTGTCTACGTTGGTTTTTGTCACGTCGCCGTAATTGTGGACGAAAGATCTTTGTACCAAATCCACAGATCACCGCCTCAAATCCAAAAGTTACTAATAAATCAACCAACCTTGGGATTCAACATTGGTTAACATAAAAAGAATACACTAATTAACAGCATTTAGATATACAATGTATATTTCAGGCTCATAGCAGCGAATTTTATTTCGTAGATGGATTAGGCATCCCCGAGGTATCAGGCCACTTACGGAAGAGGTCGGCGAGATGATCAATCGGCGCCGTTAGCAGCCCCACGGCTGTCTCGTACGGAGGCTTGTCTGGTGCACTTGGGTGAGAACGCGAAGGGACGAACATCTTCGTTCGGCCAAAACTTTTAGAACAGCCTTCACTATCCTCTGGAGATAAGGCTTGCTCCAGTTTAGGCAAATCATTACTCTCCTCCTCTTTGATATGCTCAGAAAGGCTCTCCATCAGCTCCCTAATAGTAGGAATAAACTGCGTATTTGAAGGTGTCATATCTTGGAACGCCTTCAGTTGCTTTTTGACCTAGGTAGCCCCATCACATCACATCAGCCCCTTGATAGGTACCTAGGAGCAGAAAAGCTTAACTTACTTTCAGATGCTCATTACGGTCCTTATTGGCCATGGCCACGCCATCGGAGAGCAGTTTCTCAAAGAGCGGATAAACAACTAGCTCTTCTCCAATGGAATGTCGAGCCAGTTCCCAGGTAAACAGATTCCGGAAGCGGATCTGTTCATCCTCGTCCTTGGAGGTAATTATCTTGCCATAGTACGATTCAATATCCCGGTGATCCTTTTTGATCGTGTCAATAATGCGGGGTGTCATGGCCATAGATGTTGCAATTCCACGTCTCTGAGCAAGGCGTGATACTAGTTGACTGGAATGAGGGTTTCTTGATGAACAAAAGTGAAAAGTCATTACGGTCTTGGAAAGGGAGGATTGGCGCCAGCAACCACAGCAGGCTGGAACGTGGTCTCCTTATACCAAACACAATTGTAACAAAACGCCAATACGGTGCAAGTCCTCATTTGTCTATCCGCACGCTATATCATGCTGACGTACAGTACACGCATGTACTATAGTATCATACCGACGCGAAGTACACGCATGTAGTACAATAATGCCTAGTATATAGATCTTACGTCTAATGGACGTAATGGGTATCGTATCGAATGCTGGGAGCTCGCATGATCTTAGCTATTATGATATTATACGTGATTCGAGTAGTTTCCTTACTGATCTTGGTATCACAAAGCGCAAGATCATTTCTACAGGAAAGCTATGAGATGATTGAGCCATTCGTCATGTTTGAATGATGTATGGGCTGCCGTATGCGAGCGACGAAAACTGCCCCGTACTTCGGACATAGAGGCAAGTTTTTCGTCATCCGCACGGTGGCCATGCATCTATCAGGACTGTATTTCCCCAGTCGTGCACAACTGCTACTACGCACCGAATTTCGGGCATCATAAGAGCAAATACACGTGTGCAGGCATTCCTTTCTAGGTCGCTAGGTGTTTTTTTGCCCTCCCAACAAACCCCTCTGGTCTCTCCTATGGCGAATCCATTAGGACTGATAATTTGTAAGAGCCAAGGGGCGAAGGCGAATATAGGTGCACCTATATTGTAGTCTCTCGCAATTACTTCAGCCCATCTCGCAAGCTTTATCTAGTTACTAAATCCATACGGTTTCTTATCTAATAGATTCATCACGCTCTAGAATGGATTCTCTACTTCGCGGGCAGATGACTAGGTAAACCAGTTTCACCTGGTCTGAGTACTCTTTAAGCATGCCCTGAGCGTTCACTGAGTATCATCTGACTGCTTATTAACCTTGATGAAGTATGTGAGTAATCATCCTATGCCGCCAAGTTTATGGATAAAATAATGAGTGCCCTCATAAAGCGGCAGCAACCCAATCGGACAAGTCGCAACTACAGCCTAAAATCCGATACATTTAGCCAAAATATGTAGTGTTTTCATTTACAAAAAATGACCTCGGGAGGAAAGTCTCGGATCGCAACACCTCAACACGGCACCATATCAATTCCCCGGCTTACACCCTGTTGCTAGGACAACCGGGCTAACATTAAACTTTTTTGTGTGGTCAGTTCGCATATGTGAAATGGGCTGTTCAACTAGTTTATTAGGAGATCTAGAATTATAAAGGTCGAGTGTGAGCCCAGAGTAGATATATAAGTCTGAAGATGAACTGGAGGTTCAATCTAAGCATAGACAATGTTTCTACAGTCCTGATTGAGCTAGTGTAAGCAAATAAACTATCCCGCTTATTAAAGGCACCCGAAAAGGGACCCGTGCATGGCAGAGTGCTCGGCTAGACTACATGGGCTCCTCAGCTACCATCTTCAGTCAGCGGCTTTTAGGACTGCCGAATCTCAGAAATATGAGAGGCGAGAGGCGAAGAGAAAATCAAACACAAGTAAAACAGTTAGTTGATTTTAGTGGATCTTTCTCCGTACGAGTAAATGATATCGGTGGATAGGCGGTTCGGCTTTGTTCGGCAATGATAAGCAAATATCAGATACTTTTTGTGATCGTGCACTTTGCCTTCATATGGACTATAAACACATTTCTAAGACAAGAGAGTTGCCACTTGTGGACTTGTATGCAATCACATGTAAGAAATTAGGAGCTCAGGGATATCAATATGGCTATTCCAATTGATTATTATTTAATACCAAAACCTTTACTCCGTGCTTACTCCAAAATCAAACCCACTACGAAGTGGATGTTTAACTGAGAACAATAATCTAAATCAAACCACATCGCACCGTGCCCGCGCATAAGCACACATGCACAGTGGCATCTAGTCCACGGGTGTGTATGTTGTCATGTCTGTATTCAGCACCGCCAAGTTGCCAATCCAGTTCGACGTTAACACAGAGTAATAAGGGACTAGGGCGTGCCACATGCCCGGTCGAGCGGGACTCAATCAAAAACAGAAGAGGAAAAAAAAACCCCCTGCTTACCCCGATCGTCATACAGCAGGATCAACATGAGCAATTTCCCTGAATAAGTATTAGCGCAGATCCAAAATTGGATGAGGGATATGGACTTAGGAATAAGATTGCACCTGGTGAGCAGAGGCCAACTCGTCTTCATGTGCTTTGATCCCTTTTTTGCGGTGCAGGGGGCGCTCGGGGACTGTAGGTACTGTAGGCACATGCGTCCTGGGGAAAATCAAATAATTATTTGAACCTGGATATGGAATAGAATGAAATAAAAGGCGGGATATCATGTATCATGCGGAATAAGATTATCATCTCACTGAGACGGTCAAGGCGTAGCCAGCCTCCCGGACAGTTGCCCACGATGCTCCTGCCTCCTGGTCTTTTATAGGATTAGTTCGGTTTGGAATCGCATGCATCGGCGCCGGAAATGGCTGCAGAGCGTGTTGTCTCGGACGTTTAGACCGAACTTCCACTGTGCGGGCAAACGGTACAACAATTGTAATAGTGGTTGGATATTCTCACCCGCTCTACCCCTGTACTATAAGATGACTATTATTGCTTTAGAATGCGGGATATAACCATTGATCAGCCATCTCGCACATGCGAAAACAAGGGTATCTGCTCCAATCCACTTTTGTCCTGAAGAGAGGATGAGTATATCGATGTACCTCCTATGAACAGGCTAGTATACTAGTTTGAGTAGAGTAGCGCCTGGTGTAGGTAGACTACGAAGTATGCTCATCAACACCCCCGCAAACATCCTTGTCTAGTCTGTTAGCCCCTTTTTCGTCAGTCGATCTAGGGATCCCCCGCACCACCGTAGACTGTGGGGGATAGAGCGGAGAAATAGCGTCTCACCTCTGGACATCTCTGATTCTCGTGCAGACGCATGAGGAGTTATGATGGAATATCATAATCTTCCAATCTTGGAAGAATGTACTCCGTAGACAAGGTAAGTCAGGAAATTACCGATCATACTTAAGATTTACCACAATAAAACATGGCTGCCAATCATTAGAGTGATTCGGACGTAATAAAGTGCCAAGATGATATCTGATGTATTGGAGACCTACAACGTCTATGTTGTACTAAAAGAGAAAGAAGGCTAATTAGGGGCCAGACCCCTGTATGACGTCGAGTATAGCGAGCGCACTGATGCTTTCGACGCACAGACAGAGGATTTTAGTATTTCCTCCCCGAAAGAGCTACATGCAGGACGCCTCCCGAAGACTTGGGGGTTGTGTAGTATTATAAGTATTATATAGTGTTACGAATGTTAATACATGCAATCCCTATCCACATGCCTATATATATATATATGTGTGTGTGTGTGTGTGTGTGTAATAGATAGTCGGAGTATACGGAGTACCCAAAAACAGTGGGAAGGTCCATCCATGGACACAATTTTGCCTTTTTTTTTTACTTCAACTGGTTGGAACGAACTACAAAAAAACTCCCTTAATACAGTTTTCGGTATTGGGGCCCAGCAGTTCGGGCAGAAGTTTGAAGGAACCGAGCTGAGAGGACTTGATACGATTGGAGGTAAAATGATATATAGCCAGGGCCGGAGTAACATGTACTCCGTAGTCTCAGAGACTATACTTATACTGTAAAAATGTAGAACTCTTGTCCCTCGGAGCCGAGGAAATCAAGTTCCAGGGAAAAAGAAAAATAAGAATCATCACAGGTTGGGCAACCATGGTCGGCCATTTGGGCATTTTCACGATGACTTACTTCTCTAGTCTTATTGCCTACACACCAATCTGTCATCCATGGGAATTGTCAATTCCTCTACATATTATATTATTATTGTATCGGGTCCTTGACGTAACCCAAAGCCCAGTGAGAAATCCGCCACATACGAAAGAACATCTACTTACAACTACAATGAATATGTATACATGTATACTCTATAAATTATGTACGTCTATTGGAATATTCTCAATATAAAGATGTTAGATTAATCTGCAAACAGCCCGGAATTTCAGAGCTGACAGCCCCACTAGCCACTAAGTAGTAAAACCTGACATTCGATATCAAAATAATCCCAGTAAATGAATTAAACACTTTATACAACATAGTTAATCCTCTTTTTTGACTTATTTTTGATTTATTTTTAATCTGCCATTTGGTCTTGTCAACTTCTGGTAAACTTATTTTGGTTCTTGGCGTCCCGATCATCGCTCTGTCCTATTACCCACCCAACCTCCCCCTTCGACTCTTCAACTCTCCCCTCTTGTCTCGGTCTCTCTACACATCTTTTTTCTCTTTCCTTTCCTTTTCTTTAAATTCTAACAGCTGCTTGGCTGTCTTGCCTTTCCTTTTCACATTACGTTCGAATCTCTTATTCTTGATTGATTCCGATCTCGCTATCCCCCACCTCCATCCCCGAGAACTGGCCATCCGAATGAGCCTAACCCCAAATTATTTATAGCATCTGTTGCAACGGCACTCCTTTTTTTTGACTCAAAATCCCCACGTGTGGATGTGGGATCGTCCAAATCCTCGTGCAGTAGCAGGTCTACCTCGTGTCTTCCCCCCCTAAGGCGACGACCCGCTGTCCGGTACACGGTTTCCGTTGCTCAGTTGTTGCCATCCCTATTGATCTTCAAGTAATGCCGACCTGTTCGTGCGTGCCAACAGAGCTTTTTGTCAGCTCACCTTGAACCAATTATTACGAGGGAAGCCCCAGAAAATAAAGTATCGAATCGGAGAATGTTCAACTAGGATGCTCAACTGCACTCTCGGCACAGCTGCCTCGGCCCCCTCCCTTTGAAATAATATCATAAAAGGAAGAAGGGAATATGACAGAAATTCGGTCCTCGCAAGCTGGTCTGGAGGATCCGGATCAGCTGGCTCGGAATGGTCATGTCTCAAAAAATCACAAGCGGAATATCAGCCGGTCCGACGAGTCATCACAACTACCATCTGCGTCGAACGAATCCGAGTCTCGCCCATCAAAATCATCCGCAGAACAACCATCCATTATCACCGATGTGTCAGAAGCCACTGCGACCTTCCGCCAGGCCTTCCCCAACCTTTACGGTGCCCGGATCCCCTCGAATCGCTCGTCATCGAGTTCCCTACAAGCCCTCAACGAAGGTATTGTGGTCGATGTCCGGTCGGAAAATGGAAGCATTGGAAGGAGCACTCGACGAACCTCGAGACACTCGGACCATCAATTACCAGTTTACCCCGATCAATCCTATGCCTCCCTCCAGTCTCAGGTGCATCCCACCTGGCAGCCACCCCACCTCACAGAACAAGATACGCTACCCAGACACTCGTATGCCCGTGGTATTCGTACTGCGGGCAACACTCCGCTGTCGAGCCCGGGGCTCTTCTCCATGAGACACACTCGCATGGGAACGCCATCCGCGTCGGACGATGACATCTCGACGGGAAGTTCACTTCTCCATCCATCACATCTTCAACCACCTAAAGAAACACACACCGCCGAAGTTGATCGGGACATGGTTACGGGAAACAAAACGATCAACCAGTACGAGATCCTCGAAGAGCTTGGACGTGGTGAACATGGCAAAGTCAAACTAGGCCAGCATGTAGCAACTAAGCAGAAAGTTGCCATCAAGATTGTTCAGCGGTACTCTACTCGCCGTCGGTTAGGCAAGTTGGGCAATCCAGAAGACAAAGTGAAGAAGGAGGTGGCTATTCTGAAGAAAGCGCGGCACCCAAATGTAGTCAGCCTGCTCGAAGTTATCGACGATCCGAATAGACAAAAGGTATACATTGTGCTGGAGTATGTTGAAAATGGCGAGATTGTCTGGCGCAAGAAGGGTCTACGAGAAATTGTCCACGTCGACAAGCTACGTCTTGAGCGGGAAAAGAATGGAATCCCAGACACTCCCGCGTTTTTGGAAGAAAGTCACCAATTCATTCGAACTGCTCAGCATCTGCGGCGGCAACGGGAAAGGGCTCGCGAGCGGATTGAAGCACAGGCTGCTGATGCCCAGCAAGGGCCAATCCCCGCTTGGAGTTTGGAGCACGGTGCGGAATCTTCAGACGAGGAGGATGACGAGTGCGGCCTTCCAATCAGGAGATCATCTAGCCGCTCCGTTGCAGTAACAGATGACTCAAGCCCATCCTTCACCCAGGACCAGTCTCTAAATGTCGTCGAAGGTAGCATGTACAGCGCCTATTCAGATTACCCGTTCGAACGACGTTCCAGCACAACCTCTAGTAGCTTTGGTTACGCCCCCTCTGAGCCTGAGTGGTCGGCAGAGGGCGATGACATGGCATTCGTTCCTTGTTTGACTATCGGTGAAGCCCGCAGCGCATTCCGGGACTCGGTGCTTGGCTTAGAATACCTCCACTATCAAGGTATCATCCACCGGGATATCAAGCCGGCCAATTTACTCGTTACCAGCACTCATCGGGTGAAGATCTCTGATTTCGGTGTTTCCTATCTGGGACGCCCGATGCGGGATGAGGAAGAAGAGCGGGTGGGCGAGACTGATGCGACGGAGTTGGATGATGCCCGTGAATTGTCCAAGACTGTTGGGACTCCAGCTTTCTATGCCCCCGAATTATGTTATACCGGCGATGACTTTGTGGAAACCATTGGGTCGATCCCCAAAATCACTGGTGCAGTCGACGTTTGGTCGCTCGGTGTCACATTGTATGGAATGATCTTTGGTCGCCTACCGTTTGTTTCGGATGATGGGTACAGCATGTTCCAGACCATCGTTAAGAAGGAAGTCTTCATCCCACGGAAGCGCCTTGTGCCCGTGATGGATGAGGCGTCCGACTCCAATCAGTGGAACTTGAGGAATGACGATGAGCTCGTCTATGAGGATATCGATGATGAGTTATACGATCTACTCAGGCGTCTGCTGACTAAAGACCCGATCAAGAGAATCACCTTGAAAGAAATCAAACACCACCCTTGGACACTCCACGGTCTTCCTAACCCTCGAATCTGGATTGAGGAGACTGACCCTGGCTTTCAAAGCAAGGGTAAGCGAATTGAGGTCTCGAATGAAGAAGTTACAAGCGCTGTCAGCAAAGTCCCATTCATTCAACGGGTTCGGTCAAATGTCGCCAAATGGTTCGGCAGCGGTCGATCAAAGAACAAGGAACCCCGCAAGCGCACATCGAGCACAACACCGTCTACCGAGACCCTATCTTCTGCATCAAGTAACAGCACATTCGGGAAAACCTCCCGCGACAGTCGTCGGTCCAGTTTGCGAGGGGACGAGGAATTATTCCGGCCACTCAAATTTGGCAATCAAGGACACCCGCTCGCCCAGAGTGTTACTGCAAGTCCGGTGGATGAAGGCGATTGGGCATCTTATTTCGATGCCGTGCAACCAGCTGCAGCAAAGCTAGCTACCGCGACCAAGCTTGCCACTCCACCTCCTACTGTGACACCTCGACCTGGTCCTCCTCGTCGCGCAAAATCCTCAATGTCTACAGCAGAATCCGCAAAGACGGTCAAGCCATCCAGTTTCGATAATCCATCGACTGTTCGGCCATTTTCCATCATTGACGCCCTAGGACCGACCAACTTCGGCAGTCTTTTCAGTGGAGCTACTCGACGGGCATCACGAGGCAGTCGCAGTCGGCGCACTTCTCCATCTGGCGAATCAGGGTCTCTGCGCGGGGACGGGGAACATCCCTCTGCTGAGCCTAGCATCGCTGTCAGCAATGCATCTGCCCATGGTCAAGTGCGCACCCCCGGCCTATGGCATGAGGAGGAACACCCTTCTGCCGAGAAATTAGCCCCTAGTAATACAATCCGGCCCAAGCGATCTTCGCAACTCGAGGATACATCACCTGCAGAATCTCTTAACCTCACAAGGGATGCACTCCTGCGCCGCAGACGGAGCGATATCGAGGCAAATGAAGGTGGTACCTTACGAGTTGACTATGCGATGTATTCTACCGAATCGCTCCTCCTGCCGCCTATCAATCCACCTACCAACCAAGGATGTCCCGCCGACAACACCAATAATGGGCTGGCCACTTCCACGTCGGCCATCATCTCTTCCTCTTCTGCTGATGACTTCACCAGCGGCATGTCCCAGAGTGCCTCCCACCCCAGCATTCCGTCTGTCGTCTCTAACGCATCCTCTCTTTCCGGCGATGGTTACTCGGTCAAGCGTGATGACTTGGATGAAGTACCCTCCATGCTCCGAACTGGAGAGACACTCAAACCTTCTCGTCCAAGCTCACCACGCTCGTCCGAAGAGGACGAGTCGAGGTACTACTGCGATGACGAGGACGAGGACGAGGATGAGTCGGAAGATGAAGGCCTTGTGATCGGAAAACGCAAGCCGCCTCCCAAGGCTGCCGCAATGGATATTCCGTCCTAGCTATCGAACTGAAATGTGGCCGGTCCCGATCAGTCACCTCTTTACATCTGATCCCCGCCCACCGCACCACCTTTAAAACACTCGCACTATTCTGGCACCACTTCCTCCAACCCTCGACGCTTCCTAACTATACTTAGTGAAGTTGTTGTATATCACCGAATTTCGTTTTGATTCTCTTTCCATTCCGGTTCCCGGCAGGCTGATATCGGGAAATTGTTCCCTAGAAATTGTTCCATACATTCTACATGGTCTGTACATATACACGAACTCGCGTGAGCATCTATCAGTGCCTCCTTGTGAAGGATTCCCCGGTGCTCTCCGGCTGACCTTGTCTGCATATCTGTTTCTGTTCTGTTCCGTTGAGTTCAGTATCTGTGACTATGAATATGGAGGGCAGAGAATCCCGCAGCATATTTCAGGGGTTTCTTTTTCTTTTCTTTTCCTATTTTTTTTCCTTTTTGTTTCTCTTTCTTGGTCTTATGCATGGATGAGGGGCCAGATCGCTTTTTCTTTTTTTTTTTTTTTACTGTATGTAATGTTGACTTTATCAAAACCGGGAGGTTGGGTTTTGGGGCCATATTTTTGGATTCCTTGATAACGGACTGCAAAGTGTGTCTCTTGGGGAATTTGAGCAATTGCGACATGACTGATATATGATGCTAGGAGACGTCTAGCGTGTGATGAAGAAATGAAACATTTGGGGTTTGGGACTTCTGACTTTATGCCCCCCCTTCCCCTTTTCTCAAATCAATTTGTTTCTTATTGAGGACATCGTGGTTTAAAGTGGATGCCATACTTCGTCATAAAAAGGATACTCCATACACCATACTCCGTACTCCGTACACCGTATATCTTAATTCCGACCGTGAACTTCCGCGTGGAATTATCAGCCGATGGTCTTCAGGTACTTCCACCAATGACAATATCAGAGGATCGCAAATTACCCCGGCATTTGAGTCTTCAACCCCAAGCGTGCACCAAGATCCCCACTAATTTAATCTTCTGTCTCAACCCCTCTTCCACAGTGGGGGAACTAAGCCAAAAGGAAAAGGCTTGCAACGTTCGGTCCGGACAATTTCCCTTTTCGTATCCTGCACAAGACGCAATTGGGGGAATTCTCGGAGAAACATGAAACTATGTTGTATATGGGATACACTCGAAACATGCGAAGTACAAAGGTACAAGTACAAATAGATCGAACGACAGTGACCTAGTCTCTACGATTGTTTCCTTCTGTTTCACTGAGCCATTGATCTGAATTCACCCCATTCAGTTCTAACAAGTGGTTGCCCATCATGCTTCCTTGCCTCATTCTAGCTGCTGCGCAGCTCTTCTCTTCAGCATCCGCCGCATTGACCTACAATGGCGCGGATATCTCTTCCCTCCTGGTCGAGGAAGGTAAAGGCATCTCTTACAAGAATGTCGCCGGCACATCTGCAAAGCTGGAAGCAATCCTCTCGTCCAGCGGCGTCAACTCTGTTCGCCAGCGTGTCTGGGTGAATCCCTCTGATGGATCATACGACCTGGACTATAACATCAAGCTCGCAAAGAGGGTGCAGGCGAAGGGCATGGGCACCTATCTCGACTTGCATTACAGCGATACATGGGCGGATCCTAGTGCACAGGTAAGAAAATAACACTCCCCCACGAGACTGTTACATCCAGTGACTGACCCACTTACTTCTTCAGACCGCTCCCTCGGGCTGGTCCACAACGGACATTGGAACCCTGGCCGGGCAAGTGTACGACTACACACTGAACGTATGCAACACGTTTGCGGACAATCAGCTCGATGTAGAGATCGTTTCCATCGGTAACGAAATCCGCAACGGCCTGATATGGCCCCTGGGAGGAACCAGCAGCTACAGCAACATCGCACGGATTCTGCATTCCGCCGCGTGGGGCGTGAAGGACTCCAAGCTCACAACCACTCCCAAGATCTTGATTCACCTCGACAACGGCTGGGACTGGGGCTCTCAGTCATACTTCTACAATCAAGTTCTGGCAAGCGGATCCGCACTCCTCTCCACGGACTTCGACTACATTGGCGTCTCTTATTACCCCTTCTACAACTCGGGTGCGACGCTTGCTTCTCTGAAGACGAGTCTTACAAACCTGCAGTCTACATACAAGAAGGAGACACTAGTTGTCGAGACAAACTGGCCGTATTCTTGTCCCAATCCCGCGTATGCATTCCCGTCGGATCTCAAGGATATTCCCTTTTCGGTTGCTGGGCAGCAGACTTTCCTTCAGAGGCTCTCCAGTACTGTTGAGTCTGCCGGCGGGTTGGGCATCTACTACTGGGAACCTGCTTGGGTTGATAATGCAGGACTTGGAAGCAGTTGCGATGATAACCTGCTATTTGCTTGGTCAAATGATCAGGCCAGGGCTAGTCTGACTACATTGGGTGGTCTGTGAGCGTTGCGTTATATCAACAAAATCAACAATCCCACCAAAGTGATGAGTGATGAAGTATATGTTGTACAGGGTTTGACCATGTCACCTGATTTGATCAAATCAGATAGGCACCGACTAGTTATACAAGAAAAGTTAGTCAGCAAACATTGAAATGAAGAAATATCGAATTCAAGTACAACATCCAATATACAACATAAACATACAATAAACATAAAACATGCAAAGTACAGACAAGGCAGACTGTGAAAAGTGTGCCTTGGCCAATAGCCTATATCCCTTCTACCCAAATAGGACTAGCTCCCATGGGCCTCAGCTGGGTGGCTGTGCAAAAAAGCTAAGGCCAAGTCCTCTTTTAGCGTTTCAACCCCTCCACTTTGGGAGATCGAAGTGCTTCATGGCCTAACGTCTGGATACTCAATAGGCAGCGCTTTTTTTCTTACCATTGAATGTCTGAGAATATGTACATGTATATAAAAATAGTGTGTGTTCGCCTATCTGTTATCAGGGTGGACACTGATAATGCCAATGTGGGGAGAGACCCATTTGGGGTTCTTTTGCAGGAACTTGTACGGAGTAGTAAGAGAAGGAGGTGGGAACTCTTCTCTGTCCCTTTACGCTTAGGGCACGCACAGGGGAATATTATGGGAATATTATACAAATCTCGTATACTAAAATAATACTCCTTATAACTCCAGAGCCTACTTCGTATGGACAACACATGGGTCGATATACACAGACGTGTTTGACCTAGACCGCCTTGCGCACGTGAAAACGCCTGACATTCAACTTCTCCCTCCTTTACCTTCTCATTGCGGACCTCTTGTTAAACTCAAGGTATCATTGCTCTTAGAGATGACGAGGCAGCTTGGCGACCGCTGACAACTAGCTCAGAGGCTCATTCGCGTACCGGATCTGATCCTGGACCCTTGCGAATGACATCCCACCACCTCATTAGACACCATTCTCCCTACTGCACCAGGCGTCCACGACCCTGACAGATTTGCTCGTGTAATCTGCTCCCGTCGCCAAATCCCCGCGCTATATACCATCCCTACTCCGTCCCTCTTCTCCGATCACAGCTCCAGCCTGGCGCTTGTGAAAGAGCCCTCACCCGCGCGCATTCGCAAATATGGCCTCGCATGACCAGAACCAAGGCACGGCCTATTGCCCGGGGGATATCAAGCATCGGAGCATGAGCCCTTCGTCGCATGGCCAACAATATCACGACCCCAACACCGGTGGATTAGGAGTTGACCCCTCCATGGCTGCTTATTCGACAAACCCCTCCTTTCACACTCCCGACGGCAGCATTGGTGGTGCTGAAGCATATGGATACCCAAGCTACCTGGCAGGGGCACCCTCGACCCAGACATTATCGCCGACGGACCAGAGCTATGCTCCAGCCATCAATACGAACCTTCCGATATCGCAATCGTTCGAGACAAGCCTGGTCAATCAGCTCGAGCACTCTTCAACGGGACTCAGACCGATACAAGGTGACGAAAACTTCTCCAATATGCTCAACTCCAACCACCCAGAATTGGACTTTTCTCTCTACCAGAACCACAGCCCCAACAGTACCTCCACCCCCGAGTACGATTCTTCATTGTTGTTAGACCCGCAAATGCACCAGCGCCAGTCAATCAACCAGGCGATCAACCCCGCTGATCTGGTCAGCCCCGTCTCTAATGCTTCAGCATCTTCGCATCCATCATCGCAAGATCAGCAGCATTCCTCACCTGGCCCCATGTCCCCTCCAGGGTCCACACCGAGTGCATACTATACACCTCGGCATTCACGGCACACATCCCTTGACCCGGCTACTGCGGCGTATCTGACTGGGCAGTCAGGCCCAGACTGGCAGTCGGTTATGAATAATGTTTCCTTCCAGGGGCATCGACGTGCACCGTCTGAGGTGTCCGAGGTATCGTCGGCCAACCACTCCCCCTACTTGTCTCAGCGCGAATTCGATGGCATTGAGAACAATGCATCGCCTTCTTTGGCCCCCCAAAGTGATCCAAGCCTTTACGAAAATGGCCTAACAATGGAATCATTCACGTTGTCAGAGCAGCACCAGCAGGGTATCAGTCCCCTGCACAGCCCGTATATGTCGCCGCGGCTGATGCCGCAGCAGGGGGGTGAGATAGTGCCGAATAATTCATATCTCTCGCAGTTCCCCTCCGCGCCGACAGATATATACGGAATTCCCCAAGAGGACATGATGAACATGGGCCAATTGAACAATATCCCGGGCGACATTGGTCAAGCTTCACAGATGGCTCCTCCATCGATCAATGTCGAGTTTGCCCCGCCATTGCGGAATCCAAACTTCGATCCATCCAAATCAACGGCGGATTTTGATTCATTGAGCCCTCCCGCTATGCGTAAGTGTCGATCTACAACCGGTTTGATTGACACGATACTAACGAGAACTTAGGATCCCGTGTTCGAAGCAAATCTGATCCTTATCACCCTGCATCCCGCCCACGCTCTGCTGCAGCTTTGGCAACAAGTCTGGAGCCCCGCGCGCTTGCAACCCCGCGATCTTTGTCGCCTGTTGGATCGGTTAGCTCTCACTCTCGCAGTAACCCCAGTTCGCGAGATCCCTCGCCCTCACGATCAAACCGACGCCTTTCCACCTCATCAATCGAGAACCGGAACTACATCCTAGATCTCGCCGATCCACAAAGACCCGGGGCAGCACCTGGGGAGCCAAAACGAATCCAGAAACACCCGGCTACCTTCCAGTGCACCCTGTGCCCGAAACGGTTTACCCGCGCATACAATCTGCGATCCCATCTCCGCACCCATACCGACGAACGACCATTTGTGTGCACGGTATGCGGCAAAGCATTTGCACGTCAGCACGACCGCAAACGCCACGAAGGCCTCCATTCCGGCGAAAAGAAATTCGTCTGCCGCGGCGAGCTCTCGCGAAGCGGACAATGGGGCTGCGGTCGCCGCTTCGCCCGTGCAGACGCTCTGGGCCGCCACTTCCGCTCCGAGGCGGGTCGGATATGCATCAAGCCTCTTCTGGACGAGGAGTCGCAAGAGCGTGAGCGGGTCTTGCTAGAGCACCAGCAACAACAGCAACAATCACCAACTAGCCATCTCCAGCCAATCCCCCAGCCCCTCGTTATGCCCAATATGCCCGGTATGGATGGGCAATCGACAGGCAACTTCGTTCTTCCTGCTGCCCTTCTGGCGCAATACCCAGCTCTGCAGACATTGCAGTGGGACCAGATTTCGGCTGTGGGTGATGACCCGGGTGATATTGGTGGGCGGAGTAGCTTCGATGCTAGCTCTGGTGGGGAGTTTGGCTTTGATGAGGATGACTCGGGAATGGGTGGTGGTTATGGTAGAAACCAGGGGAATATGTACGGTGTCAATAACTCTGGACAAATGTTGGGGGTTAATCCTGGGGACCCTGGGTACTCTGATCAGAAGTGGACTGGATGACACTGGTATGTTCTGCTTCGTTGTCTGTTCCCTACCTTTTTTTCCCTTTCTTCTTCTCCCTGTTTCAGGTTTCAAAAGGGATATTGCATGATGAGTTCCATCTGCATAAAGTCGGTTCTTTTATTTTTGATTCTGCCTATATAGAAAGGCTTGTTGGCGTTCAGATATAGGATGCTCTCGGGGATGTCCAAGTATTTCCGAAGGTTGGCAATCAGGACATATGATTGTCTTGTTTTTTTTTTCTGGTCTTTCTAGACATCGGTGTTTATTATGCCATGTTTGATTCTTTTATTCTCATTTTGATTCTCATTCTCATTCTCTTGGTCTCTTGACTTCTCCCCCCTTCGAGGTGGTTACTGTTTGCCCATTTATTATTTATGAAAGAACCACAGGCATCATGATAACTTTTTTATGATACTCCCATGCTCATTTCATGCTCATTTCATGCCCATCTACTTTTCTTCCTCTTCTATCATGAATTTTATCTTTTGATGTCACAGCTTCAAAACTATATACCATGACATACAATGAAAATGGATTGCACTTAATCAAATGACTTGATCCTCTCAGCTCAGTACTTATTTACTATACCAACTTCATCTTGCACCAATCATACTCTAATGAACCAAGAAACAGTAGAATACAGATCACATTGGATATCATCTAGTCGGCAAAACAAATCAAAAACCACCCAAATCCACCGAAATTCACCATATACAAGGTGAGGGATTACTATAATGCAATCCAACCAAATCATCAACTCCAGATCAAACCCAACAACCTATCTTTTTTATGGTGTCAAACCAGTCTGAAATCCACCTCTACTATCTACTCCACTCTCTTCAAGAGGAGGCCTGCTTAGCCAACAAGTTCAAAGCACTACCAGCAAGGATGAATGCACACTGGTCCTTGCTGAAAGTGTGCTGAACAGGAACATCAAACACTTCTCCAGTCTTCTGCTTAGTAACACGCAGCTTGATCTCACCCTGTCCACCAGCCTGCAGCACATCATAAAGACCAACAGTATCAACCTTATCACAAGCATCAATACGGTCATAGTCCTCGCGGTTCGCAAATGTAAGAGGCACAACACCCTGCTTCTTGAGGTTCGTCTCGTGGATACGGGCAAAGCTCTTAGAAACAATAACCCGGCCGCCGAGGTAGCGCGGCTGCAGCGCAGCATGCTCGCGCGCAGAACCCTCGCCGTAGTTATCTTCCGCAACAACGAGCCACGAGATTCCACGCTCCTTCCATGCCTGCGCTAGCTCAGGGATTCCGTACTGCTTGCCGGCTTCGTCGTAGGCGACGTTTGTCTCGCCAGTTGCGGCGTTGACCGCGCCGATCAGAGTGTTGGCGGAGATGTTGGGCAGGTGGCCCTTGTACTTGAGCCATGGGCCAGCGGCCGAGATCGTGTCGGTTGTGCACTGGCCTTTAACCTTGTAGAGGACCTGGAGACCGGAGAGATCGCCCTGGGGGAAGGGGGCGAAGGGCTCGAGGAGGGCGAGGCGGTCGGAGGTCGGTGAGACGATGACTTCGGTGCTGGCGTCTGGGACGGCGGCTGTGGGCAGGAAGTTGGGGTTACCTTCTTCGAAACCGGCGCTGGGGAGATCGAAGCCTTTGGGGGGCTGGAACTTGAAGGCTGAGCCATCTGGTGCGGTCAAGGAGTCGGTCATAGGGTTGAAGGTTGTGCTGCCGGAGTAGGCGAGGGCGGTGACGAGTTCCGGTGAGGCAAGGAAGTTCATTGTTCGCCGGTTGCCGTCGTTGCGGCCGGGGAAGTTGCGGTTGTAGGAGGTGAAGATAGCGTTGTCTTCGCCCTTGGGGACGCCGTCAGTGCGGTTCCATTGGCCGATACAGGGGCCGCAGGCGTTGGCGAGGACGATGCCGCCGGCTTCGGAGAAGGTGTTTAGCGTTTGATCGCGGTCGAGAGTAGCGCGGATCTGTTCACTGCCAGGGGTGATAAAGAAATCTGCCTTGGGCTTCAGGCCGGCTGCGGTGGCCTGCTTGACGAGATCCTCGGCGCGGGTCATGTCTTCGTACGAGGAGTTGGTGCAGCTACCGATGAGGCCGGCGCCGAAGGTCTCGGGCCATTTCTTCTCGCGGACGGTGTCGGCGAACTTGGACAGCGGCACGGAGAAGTCGGGGGTGAAGGGTCCGTTGATGTGCGGCTCGAGCTCGGACAGGTTGATCGTGATCAGCTGGTCATACTCGGCCTTGGAGTCGGCGCGCAGCAAGCTTGAGGGACCCGCGGCGGCAACCTCAGCAGCAGCCTCTGCGACGTGACCGCGGTGGGTCGACTTCAGGTAGGGAACCATGCTAGGCGAGAAGGGGAAGACCGAGGTGGTAGCACCCACCTCAGCACCCATGTTACAGCAGGTAGCCATACCCGTGCAGCTCAGGGTCTCGACACCAGGACCGTGATACTCAATGATGGAGCCAGTGCCACCGCGGACAGTTAGCTTGCCCGCCAGGGACAGGATAATATCTTTAGGTGAAGCCCATCCGCTGAGCTTGCCCTCGAGGCGAACACCGAGAATCTTGGGAGCCTTCAACTCCCAGGGGGCATCGACGAGCGCATCGACAGCATCCGCACCACCGACACCGATGGCAATAGCACCAAGACCACCTCCGTTAGGAGTGTGGCTGTCTGTACCGAGCATCATCAATCCTGGAGCGGCGTAGTTCTCCAGCACACTCTGGTGGATGATACCAGCACCCGGGGGCCAGAACTCAATACCGTAACGCTTGGCAGCACTCTCCAGGAAGTCGAACACCTCACTGTTACCTTTGATTGAAGCCGGCAAATCGGTATCGGCGCCACGCTCACCGACAATCATGTGGTCGCAGTGGATACTGGCGGGGACGGCGGTGGAGGGAAGACCGCAGGACATGAATTGGAGTAGAGCCATCTGGGCCGAAGCATCCTGCATGGCGACGCGGTCGGGCTTCAGCTTCAGGTTGGCCTTGCCTCGAACGTCGCGGCCGTTGTTGGTCCCAGTGAGCAATGACTCTTCAGCATTGTCCAGATGCGCGTAAAGGATCTTCTCGGCGAGGGTGAGGGCGCGGTCGGAGCCAAGGACTCGGCGGACCTGTTCGAGGTTGCGGACGAGCTTGGGATATGGGGGCATGCGGGAGGAGGAGGCCTCGGTGGCTAGGCCACGGGCGAAGAGCCGTTGTGAGGAGAGCGGTGTGGCCATCTATGAGGTGTCAGGTTGTCCAATTGAGTTGTCTTCAATGTTTTACTTACGCCACGAGAGGCAGAAACCCGCTGCCAAACAAGTTGGCTCACCATCTTCACTTAATGTCAAGTTTGGGGAGAAACTGGGGGAGGAGAGGATGTTCCCATTTTTTTCCTCCGGTTATACGTTATTTGTAGTGTCTCTGATTGGCTGGTAGTTGCGCCGATTTCGGAATCCCGGCCTATTATGTGGGGAAATAGCTTGGCACAACCTGGTCGTTGTATACAACCTCGCAATGATGCCTCCAACAATGCATATTGCTACATATATACTCTTCACTCAGTTGCTAGTCTATCTAATTAGGCCCTTAGGAAGTTGAGTTGATTACTTGACAGTACCTACGCCTCATATTGACTTTCATAAACTGGATTGAGAAAATTATATGCTGTGCACCAGGGCTTAGGTAATCTACTTTATTCATGGATCATAACTAACTAACTAGTTAACTAGTTATGGCTCATATATGTACATGTATGCTCTTTACTTTTATTGATTTTTGACTTGCAAATAAAGGCCAGAAAACACGCGGATTGGTATCTCTCGGGTGTGGTTCGTCAAGATTGTGCAAAACGAATGGTTCTTGTAGGTGCGGACATGGATGTTGCGAGAGGCCGCGAATGACTGATGTCAATACAGATGGGGTCTGTTATCTAGGCCACTATACCACAACATACAGCTGCCGATGAAGATCTGGAGGTGAAAGATGTGAGTGAAGTCCACTTCACAACTCCTAACCCCCACACTCGGTGATTGCTCAAGGGATATATCTTCGATCTGAATGTGATGGAATAAATATCAATCCAGATCAGGGGCTTTTCTCATGTTAGAAATATTGCTTGGTCAACTTGAGTCACGTCCATGGGTGCTGAATGAAGCGTCCTTGCTAATCGGCTTTTCAGGCAGACTGGGGACTCGTGATGTGTGATCCATGGATGTTCCCTGGATAAGTTATCTGTCTTCGCTTCACAAAGATTGAAGGTGTAGCTAGAATAACCAATTGCCCAAGATTAGCTCTGCCATGCGCTTTCTTACTTGACTATCATTTGAAACAAGAGACAAGAAACAATGATTTCCTCAAATCGTTCGTTAACAGGGAAATTCCATTAAACTTGAAGTACAACCACCAGAGGGCACCGAAGTGCCCCCGTTCCCAAGACAAATGCCAATGCCATACCATCTCAAACGCCTATCGTCACATAAAGAGAGAAAAAAAAGAAGAGAAAACAAGGTAAGACTCTGATCATACACTCGCAGACCACTGTATGCAAAGACATTCCATGGCCAATTCTTCATCAACATCGGCGCAAATTCACAAACATCAGTGGAAATAAAACACATCGGCAGGAGGAAAAAAAAGGCATTGGTCTAAAAAACCTGTTGTTTCAAGACTCTTCTCCCTCGTCGACCACCGCAGCACGGAGTTCCCAAACCAAATCGTAGCATTCGGCTAGCAGGTTATTGACACTACCCTGGCCTTCCGGGATATCTGGACCCACGTAGAATTTCCCATCAACTCGCATGTTGTCAATAGAGTTGAGCTGTTTCAGTTAGTTTTTATCAACTAGCAGTGTGGAGGGTTACATACCTTCATACTGTATGGGTAAAGCTCGCGGGAATTCGCAACGCCTCCAGACTCCTTAACTTCAATCAAGCACCGTCGGAGAGTTTGAAGTTGGTTATAGACTGGGAGTAGAGCTTCAGAGACAGGTTCTGATGAAATCAAAAGCGCATAGACGTATGCATAACTGCGACGAATAAGGTATAGGAGCGTCTGATCATAAGTTAGCCAGATCCACCAAAAAAAATGCCCGAAAAGAAAATTCTTACTCGCTGCGCATGCAGGTCTGCTGGCTGACCCTCAGCATCGACGAAATTTCCATTAACTCGTGCTTCATCAATTCGGTCGAGCTTTCGCTGGTATACGAAGAGATCGGTCTCACGCAGCGACCAAGCTTGTGTTACAGACAAACGATCCAGTTGGTTGCGGATTTCCAACAGTCGTTCGTATTGGTCTTGGAACCGCTCATCAATTTTGCCCTCCCTGTATTTTAAATCAGTTGATGCCTGATCATCCAATTGGCAGCCTAGAACATACCGCTCGAGTACAATTTCAGTCCACCGCCAACACCTGTGAATCAAAGACTTGAGGTCGTCCTGCCCTGCAAGGACATTTCCCTCGTCATCCACAAAGTTGCCGTCCTTTGATGTCTTTTCAATTTTCTTCAATTGTTCTCGAAGGGCGTTTACTTCCGAAGCCGAGAACTAACAAATCAACCATCAGTTAGTACTAATCAGATAAATTATACAATTATCCGATGCCATACCTTTGACCGAGTGTTCACAGCCGATGTCGACCGCAAAATCGAAACTAGTGTCTCGTGTGTCTGCGCCAATGGAGGAGCCAATACGGCAAGACCCTTCTGCAACTTCGCCAGTGACTGTTCGCATTGCTGCAGACGGCTTTCCAGGAGTGTGAGAAGAGCCGGCGAGTATGTGTTTCGGCCACGCTCAAGAGTTTCCCGTGTAGACTGTAGTGTCTTGGTGATCGAGTTCAAATCCTTCGAGCTGTAGAATCCAGCCTCTTCAAGGTGGTCGAGTAAGCGCTGCAAATTCGTTAGTGTCTAGAGCGTAGAGCTAACAAGAAGAGCTGCAAGAAATCCTAGGAGTAAATACCTGGATAGTAGTTGCCAAGGAGTATCTAGAAAATGTCAGTCACGATCATAAGATGGCGGGGTAAAGACATTGTTGCTCACACTGCGGGAGCTTCGTTATTCTTCCCAACTGTCAGAAACAGCAGGGAAATCAACTGGAAACAATCATCCAAGATATAGTCCACTATCATGGAGCGTCAGCCACCTCCAAGTCGGGCGCGTGATGTACTGAACTCACAGCGATTGTGTACCAAGCGGCGATCTTGCTCTTTCCGAACCGAATTGAGCTTCTCAACTTCTGTGATCACTTCCTCATAAAGTGGTAGGACATCGCGGGACTTTACGTATGAAGACTTGTCCCGTTTGATTAGGAGCAGCGCGTCACGGGTTCGGAGCAGGTTTTCGAGGATGGGCTGCTCCCGCGGATCCAGCGGGACCGAGATGGCGGGGGACTCCATGGTTAGAGAATGCAATAAGTAAGCACGTTGAAAAAAGCAAGGTTGAGAACAGGGTGAGTAAGAGAAATAAGTTTCTTTGAAGATAAAGACAAGTACAGCTGATCGTATGTTTGAACCCCACCGGGATGTGATGTCAATTAATGACTGGATCGATTGATAGGGAGATCCTGCAGATACGACCAACTCGCACGGGCCCCTCTGCAGTTGACTGGGGGATTATGTCAGCTGGGCCCAGCTCCATTTGCGGCTTAGCGCCAAGTCACGAGGAGGGGAAGAGGCTAAACCCAATTAGTCCAAGCCCTAAGCGAGGGCTTTTTCCCACACACGGCGCGTTTGCCCTGTTCGGGTGTCTATCATTGGCGTTCTCCTCTCTTCTTCTTTCCCATCCCCAACTCTCTTCAAGACACCCAGTCCGGTCAACACCACCCGTCGACATGTCTACCGCCGAGCTCGCCTGCTCTTACGCCGCCCTCATCCTGGCCGATGACGGTATTGAGATCTCCGTACGTATCCAAAATTCCTTGATTTTGGTGGGATAGTGGAGGCTTGAAGATCGGTCGCACTTGAAGCTTTGATTTACTGTGTAAAATTGAGCTTTGGGAGAAGCACAACAAGCCGCTGCAAAGCCACTGGGATCAAACAACGATTCCGCGAAAAACTGTGACTAACCTTCAATCTTCATTCAGGCCGACAAGATCCAGACCCTCATCACTGCCGCCAAGGTCCAGGAAGTTGAGCCCATCTGGGCTTCCATCTTCGCCCGGGTAAATACCTGATCCCATTCCACAACCCGCGCCAATATCGAAACAACCCGAACATGGGCGCGCGACAATTTAAGATTCGATAACTAATTCGATTTTCAACACAGGCCCTCGAGGGTAAGGACATCAAGGATCTCCTGACCAACGTCGGTTCCGCTGGCCCCGCTGCCGCTGCCCCCGCTGGTGCTGCCGGTGCTGCCGCCCCTGCTGAGGCCAAGGCTGAGGAGAAGGAGGAGGGTAAGTTTCGATATACACCTCTGGTTTGTGAGTCACGGTACTAATCCCCACTACAGAGAAGGAGGAGTCCGATGAGGACATGGGCTTCGGTCTCTTCGACTAAGCGTCTTATCTCCGTATCGAATTTGAAAACTCGTTTCCTTTTTTCTCTATTCCTCAACCTCTTTTCCCACTGCCGCATAGCGGCTCCCTCGACGATTCTCTATTGTACTCGATACTCCACGACCCCTGCTACGACCTAGAACCCGGGGAAGAAAAAAAGAAAATTAGCAAAAGAATTCAAACGGACACGGACATTCAATGGAGACTGGGTGCTCGGTGTGCCTCTGCGTCATAATGTGGCTGAGGTAGATTCGATCGGATACCGCTGCGATTCCGAAACTATTGTTGCTTCCAGGATTTTAGGGGAATTGAAGAAAGACGTTTGGCACACTTCTTGGTTTGTCCATGATCAAAGTTCTGCTTTGGTCTGGCGAGTAGATGTATGATTCGTTTTCTCGCCCTCCACATGGATCAGCTAGTTTAGTTTGCTCGGTCCTCGTGTTCCGTCTGTCATGCGACCATGAACTAACAACCAATGCCGTCTGATTCTTATATGGGGTACTTGTTCGTAGACATGTGACGTAGTGCTGTGGGGCTGATTGTCGGCGTTGGGCCTCTCTCACATGGATGTTTTCGACCTTGAGATGATCTTTTGCTGAACGCACTGGGCCTTCATGGTTCTCCCTCACCAGACTATATTCCCTGTCGACGGTACAAAGTACAACATGCGTAGACTTTGGGGCAATATCACCTTGACTTACGATTGCATCGATAATATCAGTGATAAACACTGCTAGTCATTCCAAGGTTGCGCTATCGCGAGCAACACACCCTATTGTGTACACCAACACTAAGAACATTATATATTGGGTTCAATCGCGAGTTCACTATCAAAACAACGCTATGCCACTCCAAAATTGTCCGATGTCCAGCATCACCAACAAACGCTTGCAAATCGCATCCCATTCAAAGATTGTTGAGCTTGAAACCAAAGTTTACATTCAAGAGTATACAGATAGAAGTCATTGCTCTAGATCAAAGAGCAAATTTCAATATCTAGGAGATCGCAGAGAGACGAGGGTCCTGAACAGCGTAGATCCGGAACTGGAAGAAGATGACCGCATCCTCAACCATAGTTCCCAGCGATCCAATCAACCATGGAAGATTGGTGAGGAAATATTCTTTCTCTGTGGAATGGCAAAGAATCTATATCCACACCGTTAGCTTGCGTATAGTCAATAGTAGAACTTACAGTATCACTCACCCCTGCACCGTAAGTCAAGTTTCCGAGAAGAGAGAGAATAAAGAATAAGAGCGACAATCCTGGATAAGGGTCAACACCGGCCTCACTTGTGCATCGGAAACAGTAAAACATACCTTCGCACGACTTCTCGCTATAGTTTTTGTAGATCTGAGGCAATCTCGCTCTACAGTCAAGGTCAATACCAATTTAGCGGCCCTAAGTAAAGGAGGTACTCACCCGAGATAACACACAGCACTGAAGTAACCCAGGACCAGTCCCCCAATAGCCTCCTCAGAACCATTGTTATTCTCCAATGGCGCCGGGGCCCACATCCCCGTCTGCCAAGCCACTGTCCAACCAGTCGTGCCAATGAGGAAAATCCCAACAACACCAGCAAGATTCTTAACCCACGCCTTGCGGCCATAATCATTTTCCTCAACGATCTTGGCCAGAGTATCCTCGGCCTCACTCTCGCGCCGGCCACCAGCATGATAACGGCGTAGTGAGCCTGACGACCGGCGCCGAGACTGGGAAGATGCGAGGGAGTCGCTGAATCGCCGCCCCAGCAACGGGGTAGTTGGGTCCGGGGTCTCTGTGGACGAGCGTCGGCGGTGGAAAGGCTCGGGACGCGAGTTGCGCACTTTATAGTACACACACTGCGTGATGAGTACGCCGTCTGCAATGCAGAAGTATACCGCGATTGCAACGATCACGGGCACGAGCCCGGCTAGTAGGCCGCCGGCGAGGTTGGCAACATCTCCAATAAACCAAACAAATACAAAGAGGAGAGATATAGCTTCTGAGTTGCCATTACGGTAATTCTCAATTAGTTGGGGGACCTATAATAGTAATGTTAGATATGCATTGTGCCCACTTTGGGGATTTCAAGGTGGAAAGCTGGGTTATCGCGCTCGTCAAACATACCAAGAGGAAAAACCAGCAGGTCATAGAAACCGAGCCCAAGAGACCAGATGCAGCCTCACGAGCTGTTAAAGGTATAGGGCCTTGCTCCATGCTTTCTAGAGCTCTGCGACAAACGTTGTGTTGGAGTGAAAGAAAATTGGGCGGGCTATGACACAATCTACTCACCCGTCCCGCTAAGGGCTTTAAAGGGTCCAAGCACAGGAAAATCTCTTGAAATACGCTCATATGCTACCTATACATACGGAGTAATTAGGTGTATAAAAAATGTATATATGATTTCTTTAAACCCGAAACATCCTTGTGAAATGACTAAACCTATCACCTCGGTATGATGCATATCAGCCAAGCATTGGAGGATTTCCACAGCCAATAATACACTTCATTATGGTCATGCAAGTCTGAACTGCAATATGTGCTACATTACTTTGTATGTACTCTGTACTACTTACTATTATCGATGCTACTCCTATGGGATATAAATTCTGCGTTAAAATCCCCCAGTTGTATTAGGGGCAAATATATAGATAGATAGAGATATATATACTCTAATTGTAGAAATATTTCCCGAGATAAACGATCTATATCTCTCCCAAAAGTTGGGGAAATACAGATAATCAATCAAATAATTCTCTTTATAGCCATGAGATATGTTGACTCTATTAGAAAGATACCAACCCTCACACTATAGATGTTGCTACAATCTCAAAATTGTTGTACATAGAATCATTCAATTATTTTCGGTAGTACTCGGACTAATACGGAATTCATGTTCATCATGAATTATTCCCCTCGCATAATCGCGAGTTCG